>MU277194.1:10984-50347 GCA_022160305.1 Artomyces pyxidatus
TTCGTTCCCTGCCAGGACGGCGTCCAACCAGGTCGAAAGCGAGGTCGAAGCGTATAGCCAGATTGTTCAATGGCCGGTGCTTGTCTTTGCCACCAAATCTCGGTTTTCCCGAGTATTCCAGGATTCTCGAACCACTGGCGGTCGTTTTCGTCCGAGTCGATGCTTTCCTGCGACATTGGGAGCAGTCGATGCTGAGCGGACGAGAGTAAGATGCAGAGAACAATACATACACAATTGCGGTGAAGTTGGTTGAATATTCTCGGCCCATTCTGCCGGCGCTTATTTCAAACTCCGACAGATGGGGATCTGCGCGCGGTTGCAACTTGCACTGACACTGGCAAGTGAAGCTAGTGAAGAACAACAGTCGACGTCGCGACCTGCACCCGGAAATGAGGGACAGATACCCCAGGATTCCAGCTGATTGGTACAGTGCCGAACAATTGAATGATTCCACGACCTGATCTGTTTCCAGAATCGGGACAAGGGATGCGACGTAATTCACGATGCTGCGGCGCCGTTGCGTCCATCAGCAACCCTCGACCCGTCGCCTACATTGCAGTACGACAGGAATCGTGATAACTCAATTTGGCTCTATTCAAGACCAGGACGCTTACTCTATTGTCTATGAAGGGATCCATGGCTCGATGGGATGTTGTATGGATTCTATTTCCGGTGAGCCTCTCATCTCCGCTTCTGACCAGGTGTACCCACTCCTGATAACAAGGACACGGCACTTTTACGTGCGGAAGTGGGCATATAAAGTGGACATGCGCTGTTGATTTCACGCACCCCATTCAAGATCCCGTCTATCATCTGCTGGTTCAGACTCTCCTCAGGTTTTAAAATCTCTCTCGATTATCTAGATTCATCCTCTTCCTTCATCATGGCCCCCAACACGACATTCGTTCACGATTATCTCCCTGAACTCGTCGGCACCACTGCTCCAATTGCTGCAGGCGCTGTCGGGTCAACTATCTGGTACTTTATCCGCTCACGACTTCCTTCACATCAAATCGGTCGCGCAAATGACCACTACGAAGCTTCCATACTTGTTATGGAAACATTCGGCGACAAGTTCGATCCCAGAGATAGGCATCATGCGAAAACTGCGATCAAACAGTGAGTGACATGTTGATAACAGCACTCTTCCTGGACGCTAATGTGAGGGGCTGTCTCGCAGAGTGAGAACGGTGAGGGAAGCTGCCAGTAACACCAGCGGACTCTGGGAACGTTCGCGCATGGCTCGTCACTATAAGCGTGTGGCTAAAGATGCATTCGTCGTGGTTAAGGTAAGATACAAAATTCTCTCATAAACTTGCTTTCGGGCTGATATCTCGCAGACAGCATCCATACGAGCGCGAGAGGCGTATATAGAACAGCTCACAGTGGAGATACAGCAAGCTGGTACGCTACCGAATTGTCCTTGTCCTAGCTCGATCTCAGATACACGTCCGCCGTCAGGTATTCCCGTCACTAACCCGTTCACCGACTCTCACGCCGCGATGGAGAGCATGGCAAGCCTTACAGACACCATCGGTATGGAGGTCTTCCACTCGACCACCGATTCGTCAGGTAACTGATGCCTTACTCGCGGCGCATGGCTCTGCTGACAGCTGTATTTCGTTCTCGCAGCTGTCGCTGTGGTGTCCGTCACTTCCGACAATCAAGAGACATCGTCGGCGTACTTCTCCTTCGACTCTACTACCGAAGCTGTGACTCCAACATCTCTGGCTCCTAGCGCCGACATTTCAGGTATGGCGGAGACACATACTACCTTGCATGAGGATAACTAACCGACGTTGTAGGCGAGTCAATCCCCTCTCTTGACCTGGGTACATCCGCGACGGAAGGCGCGCCGGCGCAAACCGCCCCCAACCTGCCTCCTCAGGGTCCGGCACCCGACTCTGGCCCTCTATGACAGCCTGCTTGTCAAGCTAGCTCCATGTGCCTATATGTATTTGGCTGCAATATATATCTTTACACTCCTTCCTCCTTACGGTGATACCCTCTCGCTGAGTGCCTGCTGTCTATCTTCCGAACTGTACGGGATTGGATGAGCCGGCGCTCTGCGCTCAGGCTGGATAAGACGTGCATTGTGGACGCGTATGGGCGCATTTTTGCGATAGGACCCCGTCCACTGGCGCCAAGTTGCGGAGTTTTAAAACAATTTCAAACACACCGGGGACGTGCCCACCACGTGCACGGTGACCGTCACTCGTTGTCTGTTGCACTCATCCTTACTCATCTCGTCTGCTTTGTTTGCGTGCTTTCATGGCTCTTCTATCGTATTTCTTTCTGTGGAGGAACAACAACGAACCTGGAAATTCAAGAAAGCCGCAATTTTGGCGGAGACCGAGAACGATGTAGGCGAGGTGTCCGGAGCTGTGGTAAGGGGATAATCAGGAGCTGGTAGAGGTCAGGCTACACTCTCAGACCGCGCTATTGCGTTGGGTGGCAGCGCTCCTGGCCACTCGCCAGGAAAACCAGCTTTGTAGTTTCGGGAGTCGGCGGTAGCCTTCCGCTCAGGCTCGGAAATGCTAACGCAGCTACTTGCTATCCACGGGACAGAAATGCGAATTGGTATATGTATGTGCGTGTCATATAGAATAACGATACACTCCTGTTAATAGGCTGACAAGGGCATTCCAAGCATATACTCTTCCTACGAGCTCCAGGCTTCATGGGTCTGGAATGGCGGCTTTGCGCTGTAGAAAGTATCCCGCACGGCGGTACCAGTACCCTACCGAACGCCACATCCCGACTACCCAAACTTCCTTGCGCCTAACGACGCGTGAGCGCAACTTGGATTTGCTGAGCGAAGCACGGATCTCCTCAAATCGAGAGACCACTTCGTCTATTTTCGGCCGCTTCTCCGGATCGTCCAGCACCATGTCCTTGACTAGCGGCTCGACAAACTCGAAGCCGTAGCATTTCTGGATACACAGTCAACGAAAGCCATCCAAAAGTCGAGCATGTCGTGACATACCTGCAAGAAATTCTCGCGGATGAGGTTGCCGAGGTAGTAGATGTCGGTGGGGAACGGGTTACACGGTGGAGGGGCCGGGGACCGATGCTCGGGGGCGGACTTGTCTCCCCCGCGAAGCACCATTTCCAGAGGCGGGCCGTCAGCAGGGTTGTAACGCCGCGAGAGGCCAAAGTCAATTAGATAGTATCTCGGCGGACGTTGCGTGCGCGTGTAGTACTTCGCATCTCCCTTCCAATCTCGTCTGCGGCGCGTCTCGACAGGATGATATGAATCTGCGTACATCGGCGACGGATCGTACATTACGTTAAACTGCGTGCAGTCACTTCGAGCTACGTTCAGCTTTGTTCGAAGGGACAAAAAAAGCACTGACCGGTGTGCCACATTGTTCTCGTTCATGAATTGTACGCCCTGTAAGGCATGAGCGGGCGCGGGGAGAGATACGGGAGCGACCTTACCTCAAAAAGCTGGCTGAGGAAAGCGACAACCTCACCGTACGTCTCAAACGGCGGGTCATCATATTGCCTCAGCAAAGGCATCACCAGGAGCTTCTCCTCGTCTTCTCCAGGTAGTTTGATAACTTCGAGTATCTGTGCGCAATGGTTACGCGGGTCCGATGCAAGAGGCTCCGAAGCAAACAGTTGGTTGATCTGGAGCTCATACGGACCCTCTTGGGGGATGACCTTCTTGAGCATCACATGCCGTCCATCAGATGTACGCGTCGCGTCGAGCCCGGCGCGGTGCTGTCTACCATTCTAGGTGAGTACAGATCAGATCAAGGTCAACGCTCACCGGATTGTCCTGCCCATCCTCTTGATCCTCGTAGTTTTTCTTGGTCCCTTGCCACGACGGTACCCAGTCCGGCTGGTATCGTGAACGCAGAGCGTACCCGCATTGCAAGAGGGCGTCGCGACGCTTCATCCACCACAATTCACTCCGGAATCGGACACCGGGAACGCGACGAGGACCCCCAAAATCCTCGTCGACGTTCATGTTCAAATTTTCGTCGTCTTCCCCTTCAACATCGGGCATGGTAGGTGTGGGAGGAAACGAGTGCGAGCAGAGTGCTAAAACTGAAACCGATGCCTTGTCTTCGAGGGTATTGTTGTTCGACGCCAGCGGGGATTAGGACTCCGCGCGCGTCCGGCATCGTGGGAGTCTGGACCGGCGCCTCGGTTGGGTGGCCGTGCCTCTGCACCCTCATCTCGAGCTGCATTGACTCTGAGTCCTTGTCGGCCCACAGGACGGGGACTACCAGGACGGACTCACCATGGCGATCAGAACAATATGCAAGATTCGTTTCTCGATATCTTCTCTGCTCGTGTACCATCGAGCGCCGTGAAGCTTCTCCCACTCGGAAATTTTTCAACTGAGTACCTTCTGCCGTGTTTGACTGGGGCCGCGCAAAAGTACAACAAACCAGTGAAGCCGTGAACCTGTGATGCGTCTTTACGCATTATCATACGCTATGGAGGCTTCGAATCCATTTTGAGGAGCTACGGCCTATCCTGCCCTCACAGGACGATGTGTGTCGATCAGGAGTCTAGTTGTAACCAAGCGCAAAGCCGGATTGGTGGGGAAAGACATGCAACATAACGGCAGCCAGGCGAGGCGCAAGCTGGTCTGCATGCACCAGTATAAACTCCAGAAGCTGTATGGTGTCGAGTACTGCGCAACTGCGGCACGCACCATCGTGGTCCATATTCTGCTTATCCCCACGTCGAAGATCGCTCTCGCAAAACAACTTCCTGGTCCATCAGTCGCACAGACAGCCAGTACGATGAGCGAGCTGCCCTCTTCCGAGTCTTCCCCAATGCGGTCCACCGAGAGTCTGGCTGCCTGGGCGTGACGTGTCGATGGTGCAGCGTTGTTCGAGAGAGCATTGTTGAGACTGAACGGAGGGAAATGGTGTGGAATTATCATGATTTTTCACGATGGCAGCAGAGGCAGAGAGCGCGGCCGCGACGGCGACGGCGACGGCGAGCGAGTCGAGAAATTCAGAATCTGAATGTCTAGGGTCCGCTCCGGAAGTTGCCGGACGCGCGTTGCGTCGAGCTTCATTATTGCTGCTTCAATCTTGCACAATAAAACATGGACACTGTCGCCACGAACTACAAGCAGCCCTCTCACCCCCGTCGTCGTTGTCTAATCCTATACCATGGAAGGCGAAGAGGAAGAATCCATCAACATGAACATCGAGGAGGATTTTGGAGGGCCTCGTCGCGTACCTGGCGTCCGTTTCCCCAGCGAGCTGTGGTGGATGAAGCACCGCGATGGTCTCTTGCAGCGCGGATACTCTCTGCGGCCGCGTTACCAGCCGGACTGGGTGCCCTCATGGCAGGGGACGAAGAAACTCTATGTGTTGCAAGAGGATGGGCAGGCGAGCCCGGTGCGTCGCGGCCTTGTCCTCTTCCCATTTGCGCTCACTCTGCAGACAGTTCCGCGCTGGGCTCGACGCGACGCGTACATCCGATGGCGCACATGTGATGCTGAAGAAAGTGATGCCCGGAGAGGGCCCTTATGAGGTCGAGATCAACAAGTTCTTTTCATCGGGCGAACGAGCGTCGGATCCCCGGAACCACTGTGCCCGGATGCTCGAGATCATCGAGCTGCCAGGAGATGATGCGCAGAAGTTCATGGTTACGCCCTTATTAAGAACGTATGACGACCCTCCCTTTGAGACTCATGGCGAAGCCATGTCATTTTTTGGTCAGATATTTGAGGTGCGCATGCTCTCGCGATTCTTCCGCAGTCCCTCACTCTGCGCAGGGCATACAATTCATGCACGAACACAATGTGGCCCACCGGTTTGTAGCTTTATCTTCCTCGTTGAATGTCACTGAAAGCCGTTCGAAGTGACTGCACGCACTACAATATCATGTACGACCCGTCATCGATGTACCCCGACTCGTATCACCCCGTCAGGATCGACCGCAGGAGGGACTGGAAGGGGAAAGCGAAGCACTATACGCGCACGCAACGTCCTCCCAAGTATTATTTGATCGATTTCGGTCTCTCGCGGTTCTACGATCCCGCCGATGGGCCACCCTTGGAAATGGTGCTGCGCGGCGGCGACAAGTCCGCTCCCGAACACCAAGGACGGGCGCCTTCGCCATGCGACCCGTTTCCCACAGACATCTACTACCTCGGCAGTCTCATACGCGAGAACTTCATACAAGTGCGTAGTTGATGTTCTCAATTGTCAGATTACCGTCACTTAAGGGATAGTGTAGAAATGCTTTGGCTTCGAGTACATGGAGCCGCTTGTCAAGGACATGGTTTTCAATGTCCCGGACAAGCGGCCGAAGATCGACGAAGTTGTATCGCGGTTCAAGGAGATTCGCGGCTCGCTCGGGACGCGCAAGCTGCGCTCGCGCGTTGTCAAGCGCAAGGAGTACTGGATGGTCGGATTGTGGCGCTCAGTTGGGTACTGGTACCGCCGTGCAGGATATTTTGCACAGCGCAAGGCCGCAATTCCGGATCTTTAAGGCCAGAGAGCCGCAGGCCATGTACATCGGTACTTATTCTAGTAACTTACCAGCTGACCCCTATACCAGAGTCCGCCGCTATCGTTATGATGCAGTCGAATAGCATCTGTCGTGCAGAAGATTCTCCAAAGGATAAGCTTAAGGGCATAAGGAATAGTTCTGCACTTGCTGAGGGCTCGAGTTGGGAAGAGAAAACCAAGAGCTCGAGAAGGCTGCTGTCTCGGAGCCAGATCCAGTGCATGGACCTGAATACAGGCCGTGTCCGCGTAAGAAGTGCGTGAAGTAGTCGAGGTTTCACGGTCGGACTCTCGACGGGTCGACGACATGACGACTCTACGATCCTCCCGCCGAGTCGCGGCGGAGGGCGCCAATGACCGGCCCCTCGGCCCGGTCCCAGAGCGGGTCCCCGGCGCTTAACACGTCAGTTGTCTTGACCGAAACCATAACGACTTCCAATCCTAACCTCAAGTCCAGCCTTCTGTGAGTACAATGGCAACGATACGATTCGTGTATTGAGCCCAGAAATGTTACAGCTTTCCCGGACTGACCCATCGTATGAATGGGAGCACTTTCTGAACCCTAGTCGAAATGGAGAGGAGGATGGGCCGGGTGGAGCTCGAGATAGTCAAGACGAAGCAGGACCGAGCGACAGGGTGCAGAGGTGCGTGGCATTATATCTATTGTTCTCATTCTCATTCCGTTCACTGACCTGAGTCTATAGACGTGTGAGGCACGTACTGCAGCCAGTCAACGTCTCCTCTCGGAGCTATCTTGTTCTTCCCCACCATCCCACTATCCTTGCTACATCCACTCGTTCACAATAACCCAGTATCTATCCGTCAAGAGCACCTTCATGCAGCAGGGACGTTCAGCTCAGCCCACAGTACCCAGCATCCCCCTTGTCCCATACAAGGAGACAAACTTTCGCGAACTTCTTCCTGGAGAAGAGTGGTGGCGAGACAACCAGGCGTGGCTAGAGGAACGGGGGTATACTCTGAGGCCTCGATACAGAGTTGGATGGCAGCCATCATGGGACCCCGACGATCCCTTCGATCGTCTGAGGCGTGAAGACGGTTGGTACTCCCGTGTGAGTCTTGCCGTTCTCTCCATCTTCTCTTGGGCCGTCTGAACGTCGATTTTCAACAGGGTCGCTTTAGCATAGTTGATGCGACACGGTCGAATGGCACATATGTCTTCCTCAAGAAGATCCCTCCGGAGCCGGAGGTCAAGGAACTCGAGGTCATCCAATATGTGAATTCGGAACCTCTCGCGTCTGATCCCCGTAACCATTCCGTCTCTCTCCTGGAAGTCCTGGAGCCTCCAGACGGCAGCGAGAAGATTTCCGTCACGCCGCTCTTGAGGCCGTTTGACGATCCACGCTTTGAGACGTTTGGCGAAGCTGTCGCCTTCTTCGATCAAATCTTCGAGGTAAGTGTGTTCAGTGGACACCCATTCAGCATCGTTGACGATTCATAGTGCTTGCAATTCCTACATGAACATCACGTCGCGCATAGGTACGAGCCCATCGTAGGTCCTTGCAGCTCGCCTGACCGTCATCAGGGATTGCACGGTCAATAATATCATGATGGACGGAAGTATGTACCCGGACTCGTTTCACCCTATAGTGGTCGACCGTCGCCGGGACTGGAAAGGCAAAGCGAAGCACTACACCCGCACGCAGCGCCCGCTCAGGTACTATTTCATTGACTTCGGCTTGTCTGATATTTTCAAGCCAGAGGACGGTCCGCCCTTGGTGCAGCCTGTTCGAGGCGGGGACAAGTCTGCCCCAGAACATAGCGGCGACAATTACTATGTCCTCCACGACCCCTTTCCAACCGACGTGTACTATCTCGGGAACCTCATCCGAGAGAACTTCGTCCAGGTGCGTTCTCCTTGTCGATTGCGAGTGACTTGCGAGGATGACACCACGCAGAAATACTACGGCTTCGAGTTCATCTTACCCCTGATGACGGACATGGTCGCGCAGGACCCATCGAAACGTCCAAACATCGAGCAGGTTGTGTCTCGGTTCCGGGATATCAGAGGCGCGTTATCCTCGTGGAAATTACGCTCGCGGATGCGCCGGCGTAAAGAGATATGGCCTCTGACGATTTACTTGTCCGTCGGGGCCTGGTGTCGCCGCCTCGGCTACATAGTGACCCGAACGCCTGCGATACCCGTGCCCCGAAAGTAGTTGGTTTGAATCGATATACCTTTAATATACCCTGACGTATCTGGAATGTCTATCTAGTTTGAAATCACACGTTGTAAGTCCTGTGAGCCCGATGGAGGTGAAGCGTCGTGAAGGATGATATCAGAACTGCAAAAGGGAGGTGATCCTCAGCGGTACCAAGCTGGATGCATATCGGTCACGACAACAGCCTTTTTCGCCTTGGCGAACATCTTTTGTTCCCGGAAGAGACACGCGACCCGTGCAGGTGGACTTCCGAGGGCCTCACTGCCGTTGCCATGTACCGGTGAAAGAACTTTAGCCCTGCTTTGTGTAACACTATGGGCAGCTGTGGGTGCCGTATTCTGCAGACTCGGCTGGCCCTGAACGACGGGACATCGATCAATGATTCATCAAGTCATCCATTCCAAGTAGGCTGAAACATCACTCGATGGGATTGAGCGTTCATACAGAGTACAATAACTCAGCTGGAGAGCTTCTGCGACACGTAGCTGCAAAGTGCGATGCAGTCGTGCAAGCGAGCCTTTGAGAGCGCCGCTTGCTGGCCCTCAGTGGCGATGTAGCGCTGCCTGTCTGAGTAGAGAAGTGAGGCTGTCGCGGTTGTTGGTACTCTCGTGGAGGGAGGTAGCCATGCGGTTCCGGTACTGTGAGCCATGAGGAATCATCAGAATCCGTCCATGTCAATATTTCAAAGTCAATTGTATTACGCAGAGGATGTGTTGGGACGGATTCGTTCAATACATCCTCGAATCAGGTCGAATGTCAATGATCATCCGCCTCCCAGACGTGCTCTTCGAGATCTACGAACCCTGGAAAGATATGAGCTACGGGATGCTGTGTGAGAAGTGACACACTCACCATGAGACGGGCCACGCCGTTCATCCTCAGAGAAGTATAGAGAAGCTGTCGAGACAGAGTCAAAAACGCAAAGTGACAAAGTGACACGCCGCCGAGAATGCTACCACATACATTTCGCCATTCTCCCGTCTTCTGCCGCTTTCTATTACACCGGGCACCAGATGTCAGCAAGAACGAGCTAGCAATGGAATGAGAAGTCTACTTACACGCGTAGCGACGTAAGCGTCGCGCGCCAACTTGCGGTAGTGGCGAGCGGCATGAGCTCTCTTCAATCCTGTCTTGAGCACGAGTGCATCCTTGGCTTTGTGAACACTGTCTATTTGGTTAGAAGAGATTGATCTGAAGGTAGAAAAAGCTTACGCCAGCATTCTCTGCCTAAGCTCGGCTATAGTTGTCTGCGGAACGCAGTGCGGGTTGTCCTCAATCAGGAATGTGCATGCCTCCACGTCTTGGTCAGCCTGTCTTGTCTGTTCGCCCGGGAGCTGAGCGAGCAGAGTCGTCTTCAGCCCTGCTGAAGGTGCGATCATGGCCAGCAAATCGTCGAGCTCGTGCGAGGACATGGTCGGTCTAGCAGATAGGATTAGTTGATGTCAGTCGGTGAGGAAGTGGTTGGTCGCGGCGACAAGGACTGTTATCAAACCGATTTTATACCATGAACATGCAGCGGCATAGGCGAACATGATCTGCAGGAAAGGGTGAGCATAAGAAGTGACGCCAGAGAACAAGAAGTGGGCGTCGACGACGACTGACATAGGGTTGCCATGACCATGGGGTCATTGTACGGTCCTTGTATGCACCATTGCTGTCTCATGTTTGTTGGGATTCCTTGCGAAGGAACAACGTAGTTCCGTCGTTACAACCACAGTATCGTTTTATCCCCACCAATAGGCGGCCGAATCCAGAACTACGCATCGCTAGGGACAAATGGAGCAGCGAGTCTGCACTCGTTAAATTGCGAAAAGAAAGTTGTCGAAGCCCGGGGATACTTGCGCAGCACTTACAGTCATCGTTTGGTGGATAGAGCTGGATACATGCCGCGTGCATGTCACGAAGCAGTAAACAGGCGGGCAAGGGAACTTCACGGCGGTCACTGGCAGGAGTCGGATGCAGACAACGTGGCAAAGCGCCGGCAGCATGCGGCCAGGCCCGCCAACTCCGGCCGGCTCCGTCAGCCGGCGTATTGCCACGAGGAGCGCTCAGCCTGTCCTCGCTGAATTGATTGTCTTGACCAGTAACCATTTCAACCGTCAATATCTCAATCCTCGTCCAGTCTACTGTGAGTACAAAGGATACATGGAACTGATATGATGTGGAGATCGAACTCACTGACTAATGACTTTCTTGTCCTGACCAATTGTACGATGGCTCAGCGGATGCGCTCTCTGCATCCTGACCACGGTGCCCTGATTCCGATGCCAATCGCAGCTCGCAAAGACCCCTCGAATGGTACACGCCCAAGCATCAGTGATCAACTTGGTGACTGGGTGGCGCTGTACGCATGCACGTCAATAAAAGTGAGTATCAACAACGAATGCTTCGAAGACGCACCTGTGCAAATAGTATTCCATTCTCGCAGATCCAGGCAATGTCTCTGCCTTGTGCGATGCCATCCGGGAGTTGGGTCTCCGTGGCGATGCACGGTAGCGTCGTACGCAACGGCCCAAAGTCCGCGCCCGTAAATTCTACGCCCACTTCAGCGCCATGCAACACGGGCGCGGTACCGCGCGCGATCGCCCGCGCGACGCGACGCGGGCAGTAATCGAGTACAGTAAGCACCCCGTGGCCATCAGCGCCAGACGGCCAGCACGCAGTTACCCGGCGCGACCCGCTGATCGTCCCAAATCTCGCGGTCCCTGTCGAGACCGTGACACGCGCCCCATGCGTGCCCCATGCCTCCCAGGGCACAACGACGGTGGGCGCCCCTGGCTGTACAGGATGTGCTGCAATGTACCGAGTGAGCGTGCATGCTGGAACGTCGATGACAAAGTTAAGCAGGCCAGTTATGGTGGAGAGTAAAACGCAGATCAGACGATTCGCGGGATCGGAATAGAAACATGCTTGAGGCGAGGGGAGGGTTTGGAGGGTGCACGCGCGGAGGGATGCACTGCGGACGCTGTCGTGAATGAATTCGGGCAATTCAAACATGTCATGATGATGGTGCGGGACTGGATGACACGAATGACATAACGGACAGATGGCGTAGGTTTGCCAAGGGGATTGTCGTGTATAAGATGTGCTGTCTGTCTAGGAAGACCGAAGAAGTGCAGTTGATAGACATCCCCAGATTCTAAACAAGATGAATCGCTAAGGATTGCAGTAAATTAGGGGCTTCTGAGGCTCACCTCCACAATTCCGGTCTTCTAGCTCCGCAATATACATTCGCGTGATGGTCCTTTGTCTACCTGGAGAAGGAAATCGCCACATATGTCGTGGACGCGGGCTGTAGCGGCCGTGGCACCATTGGCTACACATGGCAGAGGATGGGCTTCACCGATCGATAGCAAACGGACTTGTGTCCTCTTCGGATGTCTGTGTGCAGTCCGATGAGTCATCGCGATATCCGGTGAAGAGTTGATACGCACCGTAGTGAGCCTTCATCGACGACAATAACCCCCTGTGCCGAGTCAAGCTTGACGCTGGAAAGATGTAATATATCGGGAATTGTGTGGACGTCATGATGCTCGTCGATCGTGCGCATCTCGGACGGAAGCCGCTGCACGCATAGTCTGGACACCGCATGCAAATTCACGAAAGAGTCTCTCTGCAGCAACACGAGCATGCCACCTGAGACTCCAATCACAGTTCGGGACCCAGCAAGATGAGGGAGAGCAATACTACCCGTCCACAGAAGCTTCTCCCACCCAGCTGTGTAGAGAAGGAGGCATCTGAGGCGCTCGGGAACGGGAAGGGTATGCGTGCCACGCGCGCCGTCGAGCATCCCACATGCAAAGAGCTCGAGTGCATATTGTAAGGAGACCGAGTTCTCGATATTAGTATGCAGGTGATGGCAAGTCTAGAGGAGAAATGCTCAGTGGATGTGGTGCAAATGGCAGCACAGTAACGTACGGTGTTACAGGCGAGTATATCTCTGGCATGCAGCATCTCCAAGATCACAAGGAGTATCTCGCTCGGAAGTAGAAGTAGAGTGGCCCCCATTGGTGTAGAAACGTTGCTGGTCAATGCAGTGTAGATCGGAAAGTCATGGTTGTTGTCATTGAGTCGAGAACGACGTTGAACGTGAGCCGCGCGTCGCCGACATTTCGGCAAGCAAATATTTCGGCGACTTCCGCTAATTTTCTCAAGCTCGCACAAGTGCGTATCGCGGTCCATCTCATGATTACTCTCGCCCAAGTATCTATGAGGAAAGCACGGGCGTCTGTGCGAGTGCATACTATGTATTCAACTTCTCAGGTCTGTGGGTGTACCATCAACGAGCGAAAGGTCCCGGTCAGTCGGCAAGCATGATGCAAAGACGAATTATCACTGGTAAGTTTGTGAATTCTTTGACTACACTGGACCTTCTCAGATCGCCTCGCACGCAAGTAGTAGCCGGCATTACAGTAATATGGGGTATCCGCGCCTCCCAAAGACAACCCAAACATTGAGTCCTCCACGATTTGAAATTTATTGGACATCCCGGCATCGTCAGAACGGCGTGCGTACTGGATGCAGCGTTCGTGCACTGGGCAAGCAGAGAAGCCGGGGAGTCGGGGGGTAGAGTGTCCTGGGAGCATGACCCGGCGCCAGGCCTCAAGGACTCGAATAGGAGGGTAACTTGGGAGAGCGGGTGGAAGACGGGCTCGCAAGAGCTGTAGCCTGTGTCATGATGGGATCCTGCTTACCGTGGCAGTGCTGCGCATCACAGTCTAGGCCCTGTCCATGTCAACCTTGTCCCTTGGGGAGCCTTGGGGCCTCTAATCGTAGATCGTGCGAGATCCAGACGGTGAGATGAGATGGCACCGAGCATCTGCGTCAACTCAGTCAAGCCGAAGGGTTCGCCGGTGGACATGCATGCGTTGTGCGGGATGACCGGTGACGGTGACGAGGGTGGGAGCAGGAGACACGCTCAGAACGGGGTAACACGGGCAGCCAAGTGTCTTGGTCGTATCCTGGTTGCGCGAAGCGAGTCCAATAGCCGGCGACGACACTTCAAGTTGCTGCTCAATATTCCGGGATAACCGTGACACAGCTGAACGTCATGGCATCCGATCTGGAGAGTCTCCGTATAGCATGCCAGAACAGCATTGAGAACACATCTGCGATAGATTCCGCAAAAAAAATTACGTGCAAACCAGGCAACAGGCAGGCCGTTGCAGAGATGATCGATCCTCCAAGCCTCCACTAGCCGACCCCAGGCCGGCCCTGGATCTTGTACCACAGCGATACGACATTGTGCGACGGCTTCTGCCATGACAGGCTTCCGTAGCTCAACCGAAGAGCGGTTCTGACTCGGAACCTTCCAGGAGTCGCCATCTCCGGATGTCAACGTCCAGATGCGATGAAAGTCGCTGCAAGGGGGCCATCGGAGAGATCCCAAGAAGGCGATATAGCTCCCGTCGTCGTGCATGGACATGTCGTGTGGCACAGCTGCAGGATCAATCCATGTCCAAAAGGACTCCAGCCGGACCGGTACCTTCCCAGACGCGGCAGTTGGAAACGGAATTGGAGCCATCCTCAGGGCCACAGCTGGACAGTTGATGTGGCGGATTGTCGGTTAACGCTACCTGAAGGCAGATGCGGATGCAGTGCGGTGTCTGGCCTGTTCACTGGCGTCGGGGTTCAGGTTGGCGGAACGGCACCAAATCGCGTTCTTGATTGTGCAGTACTGGCCCCTGTGACACATGAGTGGCATCCCGTCCACGTACTGATCGAAATGATGTTCAAAATATCCAACGCCATCACATCTCTTCCGACGTCCTCTTTGTCCCAGCGCCTGCCCAATTGTAAATTTCAGACCTCATGCCAGACTACAAACATAGACCGCCTACCGCATACGCAGACTCGGATCGCCCCACCTCCCCAGGAATCCCATCTAGACATCGTCCGAACGTTCACACGTCTATGAGGACGCTCATCCAGGCCGGAAGGTTGTGGGCTCATAGCAATGTCTGAATGTCACGCAATTCTGGAGAAGCATGGTGCTGCCAGTGGGCAGGTCCGGAAAGGAGTTTCTGATGTGTGACTGCACATACAGGTGCGTTGACACGGTGCTTGGTCTGGAGACTGAGCTGAGATGTGTCGCCGTTCAGCAGCTTTCTGCCCGACCGCCCTCCGTGCCACCGACTGCCGTTGTCTCCGCCGACTCCTGTCGGTCAGTCGGGATAGGTGAGTAGGTCTGAAGATATGATAGGATGCCTGCGGTCGGCGCCGCGCCGCGCCCTCTATCTTACCTCTTTGGTCTCACACCCAGGACCGAGTCCTGTCCTTGCGCGACTTCTTGAGGCTCGTCAAATCTACTTCCTTGCGTCGCACATCTGCACTTACTGTCCTGACCACAGAGTCCGAGTCGGGTTCCCGGAAGAGTAAAGAGACCAAGGTTGTTTATATTTACAAGTCGACAGTGGACTACCATAAGATCTACACTGAGGCTGCGGAAACACGCGATCAGCACCGAGACTTGACAGTCAGCGGTCAAGTGCCCTTACCTGCTCCACAGCCTGACTATGGCAGTGCCAACAGCAGGACTGGCCATGTCTATACGCAAGAAACCTCTCCCCAGGAGAGGACATACAAAAAATGACGACACAAAAATATTCGAGGGAACGGCAGGATCTGTGGCAAACGGTGAGTATTGAGATAACAGACGCCGTAGAAGACTACGCACGAGGGTCGAAGACTGTCAGAGATGGCGCGTACAGCCAACACAACAAGGTAAACTGCCTTGCCGCACGGTGGCGATCTGGGGCGCGGGCCAGTCCTGAGCATCAACGCACACCGAAGGAAGCGGCTCGAAGACGACGCACGATACACATGGCGACGATCAAGCAATCGTGCAGTAGTAGCTCCATTGGCTGGAACCAGTGTCCCGAACGACCGGAGCGTCGTCAAACACGTCCTCCGTAGAAGTAGGAGCAGGGATCGCAATGGTGAGCTTGTCCATCGTATTGGTGTTGGATGAGTGGTTTGGGGCTTTGACAAAGGAAGAGGGAAATGATACTGGGGATCTGTGGGTCGACGTTCCCTGTCTTTTATATCTGCATCTGCCCGCTACAGCGGGGACACCTCTCGTCAGTATACATGACGGACCACTCGACGCACCTCGATCAACACCCGGCCATCCCAAGTTCCCCAGGCGGCAGCCCTCGAAAAATCGAGCGCCTACGGGGATCAGAATTTCCTATAATCTCACTACATCCAATCTTGTGGCCATTGCAGGCGCCCCATCTCTCGGATATAGCCCATCGGAGGATACAGGTAGCCGATGCTCAGCGACGCGGGGATCAGATGCTGTCCGATTAAATTCTGCGAGCACTGGCTTGGAACGAGGAGGATCGAGACTAGATTTGAAAGCTCCATATGACAGAGGAGTAGCCGGGTAGAGACAATTTCAAAGCATGATGGTTGAGCCCAACCGTGGACGGAAACTCCATAATCCTGCTACCTCGAGGGAATAGTTGCCGGGAGTAGCTGGACTCGTCGTCCACAGCCATAGTACCAGACGACGGTATCCGTACTCACAGCATTGCGTGCTAAGCTACAGACCCCCCCGAAGATGCCGGATGGATGTGCTGGGGCGGCGGTAGAGGATGGCCGCTATAAGGGCCTAGTCCTGATCGGCGTCCGCAACAGCGGATTCTGTCCCTCGACGGCGCAGTGAATCCGGATCCAGTACCTGCTCCCCGATTCTGATCCCACTAGTAGAGGCGCATCGTATTCATCGGCCGCGTTGCGTCCCAGCCCCAGCGAAAGTAAGATATCGACAAACGCACCGTTTGTCATAGCCTGTTGCCTCCCGGCGTAGCCTTGTCCGAGACGTTTACCCTTACACATCACGCCCGTGAAGACCGTCGTATGTCTCCAGAATCTAGGCAAAGATGAACAATGGCACAAGAGAGGACGGAGACGCTGGGAGACAGCGGAAGGCGCAAGTTCAGAGTTTATTAGCCGCGGCCCGCGGTGTCCCTCCCCTCACGGCATTATCAAGGCATTATTAACTCGACCCAATGGATTGGACAACTGGTACATGTCACACGCCACGTGCTCGGCCAGATCTCTTCGACCACGTCAGGCTGCTCGCCCTCTCGTGGACTCCACAAGAGTTACACAGGTGAGAAAATAGAGATGGGGGGTATACATTTTTTCGGAATATTGTCGCTAAATGCTCAACGACTTCCGGGAAACGACTTGCCGGATACCCGAGCCATATATCCGAGCTAACTTAGTACAGACTCATTCGCGGTGACAAAAACTTGATTCGGTATCCTGCAGGCTGCGACTCTCGATCGTGAGTGCTGTGATGCATCCATTTCAGCATATCAAAGATAATAAAGACCCAAGGTCGGTAGTCTCCATCAGGTGTCGCCCGAGTGCTGCACAAACGACGGAGAAACACGCTTGTCGACGGACTCGTCGACCGCTGGTGGTCAAATTGAGGTATGTAGGGACATCATGGTCGGAAGGCTGCCGAACCTGACTACAGGGCGCCTGAGACGCAGCGGCGACATGTAGGCACCGTCCGTCGCGGCAACTTGCCTCGGCGCCTTTGGCGCCGAGTGGACAATGCAGTCGGTGACAGACGAGCGAGACTGACTCCGGAGCAGAAGCAAACCCGCCAGAAAAAATGGTCTACAATTATGGACAGCCACAAGTCACCCAGGCCAACTTCGAGCTCCTTATATAGGCCAACGCAGGATACGCAGGATACGACGGTGTCTGAGTGGAGGGGCGGCGCACCGCGGGCTTGTGCTTCTTGCAGACGCCCCCCTCGATAGAGGGGTCATTTTCTTCGATAGGCAGACACCGCCCACATCGGAGACGAGTGAGCGCCGCCGCCAAGAGAAACAGAGCTTGAAAGGCCCGATGGATGGGTCCGCTGTTCAATGACGAGGGAACAGACAGTGAGGCGAGTGACTATTTTCACTGATGAAAACAACGTCATTGATATTGACACTCTTAGGAAATCCAGACTGTCTGGAGCAAATAGACGAGCAAACTCCATAAATTTGTAATAAGTCAGGGACATTCTACACTACAACGTATGGAATTGCTCTATGGGAAAACGAAGCAGAAGTCAGTACGGGATTGCAACAGGAGGCTGGTAAAAGTATCCTTACCGGCTCCGAGAACGGCCATCACCGGCCGTTCACGAAAGCAAACTATGTCTCCATAGGAGAGGTATGAAAAGAGCGACTAGAAATTCTGAGAAAGGGGCGAGATCTGCATAACATAGTCAGCATTCTCTGAGCCTCGGGTCGATCTAAAAGCGCGTACATAATTCGAAATTGGACGGCGCGACCTGCACACCATGGCTGGTGAACCACAGTATAAACTGCAATCTGAAAGTTGGGCGGTCGTGAGCATCGTGTGTATTGGAGAGAAATGTCTGAGTGCGACGCACCATGCTTGTGTATCGACTCAAGCAATCGTGCAGTAGTAGCTCCACTGGCTAGAGCCAGTATCTTGAACGACCGGAGCGTCGTCAAAGGTGCCTTCCGTGGAAGGAGCGGCAGCAGCTGGGATGGCGATGTTGAGCTTGTCCATTGGATTGGTATTCGACGAGCGAGTGTGATGAGGGTGAAGAAGTTGGTGCAGTTTCTGAGGAACTCGAGCTCGGCCTCGACGCCCTTTATAGGCGGGCCCACGCCTTAATCGCACCACCATTGAAATCCCGTCCACCTGTCAACACGCTTCAGAATAATCTGTGAATATCAGCATCCAAGCGCTCTGCTCACCGACAGAGCGGTGCGAATCCACTTGGAGATGGTCTCCCGGCGTCAGTCGACATCAGCACCAGCTTGACGGGCCTAGAAAGTACGGTTACTACTCGCGTGCATGGCACATATCAACCTACCAGCGTCTAACGATCATCCGGACCTGGCTGTCCATCGGAGGATGCAGGAGGCCGCTATGCGACGCGAGAATCGGACGCCAAAACCAACGCGCCTCACGGAGTCCAATCGAGGCGGGGCGTCGGCCAGCAGGAGAACGTAAGTCCGAACGATGCACGAGCAGCTCCGGCGGCGTACAGCCCCACAGGAAGACTGGATCAATTCAAATAACTATGGGAGTCGTCGAGTCGGCATGAACGGCATGAACGGCATGAACGCACCGCCTCCTCGTCCTCAGAGCTAGATCGAGATGGCAAGGCCACCCATCGATTCCCACGCCTTCAGCGGGAGTCCGCTTCCAAGATGCTTATCCTCTCCGTGCTTTACGAAATTGCATGTTTTGTGCCGAAAAATATCATCAGCTCTATGTCAGGTATCGATACCTGTGCGACGTCCGTACCATTCGTTTAAACCGTGCCGATAGCCGGTAATTTCATGCAAATATTCCGCCGGTCATCGATCGTCCCCTGGCCTCTTGGCCTAGCTAGTAGCGAGCGCGCTAGCTCGCACGCAGTCCGTCCGAGATGCCGCGTTCTGGCAGTCACGCGGAGATGGTGTCGGGACAGTCAAGGGTGCGACGTGAGCCTGTATCTCCTCCTTTATGCGCCGAACCGCGATGATCGCAGGGATGTGAAGAACAAACTTCAAATGGATTATGAATTTTTACAAACGTTTGCGACGCCAAGGAGCCACATCATGAGGTGAAATTGGCTCCAGGACGGATATTTTCAGAGAACCAAGTGGCAAGGCAACGGAGGTTGTCACCGCTCTCCAGTCGACCGAGCCTACGTAAAATTCTGCGGTTAAGGGCGGGCGGGGTCTCACTACGGCCAGAGCATCCTCGGTTCAGCAATTGTATTAGAAAACACAGTGACGCACCATTACTCAGCACCACCCTTTATGTGCCATGGATGCACCTCACCAGAACAGCCTCCCTGAACTCTTCCCAAGCACGGGCCTCGCGTGCTCCCCACTCAGCTACTCAAGATTCTCCGGGGCCTCCCCAGGGAGGGCCAGCGCGTTCAGATGCTCCCAAATTGCTCCCAAACGTACCACGACGAGTCGACTACCGCGTACCGAAGATTTCTTTCATGTCTCTGAGAAGATGTGTCGTACCAAGCCTCCACTACCTCCAGCTCACGCAGCCGCCGCAGCCCTCTTCGCAGCGTGTGGTCCACGTCTTTCCACCTTCGCTCCGGTTGGTACAGTAGAGCATCATCATCATGCATCGCGAAAGCCTGACCGACTTCACTGTAGATGCGTGAGCAAGGAGGAAGGCTGTTGGGCCCGCGCCGCTTTCAAAAAGAATATGTTCCAGAGAGACGTGTGCTAGACAGGGGCAGCACGAGGGCAATGCCAGGGACGTCTTGGGATGAGTGTATTGTCATGGACGTGAGAGTGTCCGCGGACGCGTGTAGGAGTGGTCTACGCCCTCCTGTATAGACGGCGACGATGGCATTCTGAGCGACTGGCGAATCGTCCATTGTACCGAGGTGTATGCGCGTAAATCCGGGGTCGGAAAAGATCAGCGTCGAATTCAATGTCGAGGAGATATTGTGGGCGATGAACGACCGGAGGGTGGGGATGTTGATGAGGGCGGCGACAGTGTGGAGATGATGGCGCGCTGGAGCTGCACCTCCGGCGAGGTTGCGTCGACGGGAGTCGCTGTCTTCTTGTCACAATATCTCGAGAACGTCAAAGAGACGGTGTGCAGCATAGGGAGGAATCCCAGCTGCGAAATTGCCAGAACGATGTTTTGGCATGCTTGCTGGTCTTCGCCGTGTGGCGGTATTGGAGACGGAGAGACTGTAATAGACAGATGTAAGTTGCGGTGAACAGTGAATACAAACAACTCTCTCACCGCTTCCCCATTTCTCGTACCACTGCACGTACACGAATTCTCGTATGTGTACATGAAGATTGCTACCTAGCAACATCAGCATGGCGTTCGTACTCTTGACCATGTAGGTGAACTCGAGTCTTCTGAATGAGATAGGTGTCACTTCGGCGCATCGACTACTGCATGCAGAGCGGAGAAAAATGAGATCGGCAGAGTCTACATGCTCTGCGATGAGCTGCAAGAGCTCGAAGGGAAGGGAGGGGATGCCAGAAGGTTTTGCAAGGCGAAGCACGGTAAAACACGGTCTCGGTCACTGTAGCTGACTGTAGAATTTATGAGTATTAGATATCCACGTCACTGGTGCAATATTGGATCTTTGCGAGAGATTTTGAAGAGCTTCGCGAACATCGCAGCGGGAAGGCCGCGCCCCCAAGAGGGCACGTGATTGCACCTAACCCTAATTTCGGTCTTTGTCCCGCTGACTTACCGCCCGTCTCTTCTTGTCCTCCAGGAATTCCGCCCTGTTGGCCGTCTTCGAGACAATGTAGAGTGACTTTCACATGCAATGCGCCGAGATTTGGGAGGCAGGGGGTGTCTCTCGAGATCGCCAGGCGACACAGGCCTTCGGCCGCCGTGTGCTGAGCCGACGCCCTGATCCATGCTCAATCCATGCTCGCCACACGCCGGTGTCTTGGACGGTACATTGTTAATTGAAGCCAAGAGGGATGTCAAAAGAAGAAGACGAGAGCAGAGTATGAGCGAAAATGTTGTTGAAGCTGTCCGAAATTCAGCGGGCTCACAGGCAACTCGGCATTCCGCGCCGTCCGGTCCGCGCCGCGTCTTCCTAAGTATTTTGGCCCAGCACAAGTACTGACTAGTACTGACTGCTCGCCTCATTCCTGCGGATCCGCCTCCATAAAAACCCCATCTGGGTCTCAGAATAGATGATACTTTTACGTGGATGTACATGTAGCCAACGATTGAATCAGTTTCGACCCATCAGAGTTAAACGGGGTCCTCCCTCACAGTGCGTTCATGATTCCATAGCAATTTGATTGCGTGCATGGCTCTCTCTATCCACGTAGTGCTGGCCGACCACTGGACGAGCAGACTGAGTCAACGGGGCGTCTGGCTACCCGGAGACGTCGGCGGGATGCGGGCCAGACATAAGAACGCGTTGTCGACAGGCTGTTCGCCTTGTAGGACGTGCCGTATTTCGATACAGCGAGCTCAGGGATGACGGCGGTCGGTGCAGATGTCTGGGAAACATGCCCCGGTTCGAGGACTCAAGGACTCGAATTGGAGGGTATATCGAGGAAGTGATGAAGGCTGATCAGCTCGCAAGGGCTATTCGGCGTATTCGCCGGATGTACCGTGGGAAGGCAGCGGGACTCCTCCGCCGCCCGCGGGTGCGGGACTCGGGAGTAAGCCCAGTTGTGTGATGATGGAATCCAGCTTACCAGCGCACCAAAGTCTAGGCCCTGTCGACCTTGTCCCTTATAATTAAGCTAATCATAGATTCCACCAGATCCAGGTGGTGAGATGAGACACCGAGTTCGAGACTGCCAAGTGAGACTGAGTCAACTCAGTCAAGCCGAAAAGTTTGCCGGCATACGTGTGCTGTGCGGGGTGACGCGGTGACGAGGAAATTGATTCAGAACGAGGCAGTCAAGTGTTTCAGTCGTATCTTGGTCGCGCGAAGTTCGAACCGACCGGCGGCCACATCCTGCTGCTCGTTCTCTGGGGATGGCACAGCCGAACGTCATGGTTTCCGATCCACAATGAGTATTGCACGAACAGCATCGAGACAACGCCCGCGATAGACTCCACAAAGTATTACGCGCAGGCAGGCTGTTGCATCGACGGTCGATCCTTCACGCCACAGGCCAACCACAGGCTCTAGCAAACCCCAAGCCAACCCTCCTGAATCTGATCAGTGCCACGCCAGACCATGTAGTATCACAGCAACACGGCATTGTACGACGGCTGATGAAGCAAGCTTGCATCGCCCAGTCGAAGAGCGGTTGCGAACCTTCCTGAGGCCGCTATCTCCGGATGTTGTCTAGATGCGATGGAAGCCGCTGGTAAATAGGGGAGATCTCAAGGAGCCGATATAGCTTTCGTTGTCTTGCGTGGACTTGGGATGCAATGGGGTGTATGGCCTAGCGTCGGAGGTTCCGTTCAGGTTGACGGAACGGCACCAGTCAGAATCGTGTTCTTGACTGTCCCTGTGGCACATTGGTGAGTCAAAGTTACTCAGCGGTGTCACGTATACGTACTGACGCACGAAAAGATGGTCAAGTGTTACATCGCCGTATCTAGTCTTTGCACGAGTTCACGCCCTAGAGCTCAAGCTCAACGCTGGTCAAATTTCAAACCTACTTCCTTGCACTGCCGCACATTTCCACTTATTGCTTTGAGCGCAGAGTCGGGTTCGGAAGAGTGAAGAGAAGGACGTCAATTCGATTGTCAAGTCCGCAGTGGCCTACCCAAAAAATATACACTATTGCTGCGAAGACACGTAATCAGCGCACATAATTTGACGGCCGGCAGACAGGTGCACTTACCTGCCTCTCAGTGTGGCAGTGCCGACAGCAGCACTAGCCATATTCAAACGGAGAATCTCTCTCCACAGGAGAGGAGGTACAAAGACGATGGTAAGAAAATACTCGAGGGAACGGCAGGGTTTGTGGTGAACGGTGAGTAATGAGAAGACAGACGCATAGACGACACTGCGTACAAGGGTCAGAAACGCCGCGTACAACCAGCACAGCAAGACAAAACCTTTGTAGTACGATGGCGATCTGGAGTGCAAGCCAGTCATGAGCATCGACACGTACTGAAGGGAGCGGTTCGGGAACGACGTACGATACAAAGGTGACGATCAGGCAATCGTGCAGTAGTAACTCCTTGGCTAGAACCAGTGTCTTGAACGACCGGAGCGTCTTCGAACACATCTTCCGTAGAAGTAGGAGCGGGGATAGTGATGGTCAACTTGTCCATTGTTTTGGTATTGGGTGAGCGGTTTGGGTTTTGACAAAGGGAGGAGAGCGAGGATAATGATACTGGCCGGGAGCTGTGGTTCAATGTCCCTCCTCTTGATAGCTGCGTCTGCCCTCGACAATGAGGATATCTCTCGTCAGTACACATGACGCGACCACTCGACGCACCTCTTGCAGCGTTCTCGGGTCGTGATCGAGGGTCGTGATCAACACCCGGTCCCCAAGGCGGCAGCGACGCCACAGACTCAGAATGCAGTGGACAATCGAGAGCATCGGGTATCAGGACTTCTATCAGGACTTCCGCCGTCCAGTCTTGTCCACATTGTAGGCCATTACACCCATCGGAGGATATGCGTAGCCGATGCTCAGTAACGTAGAGATCAGATGGTGTGTGAGTACCACCCCGAAACGCAGCCCAACAGGAGCAGCCCAGAGAAGAGCCACACACCACGGACGAGCAGCAAGACTGTGGACAGATGGAGAGTTGTTCGAGGCCGATGTACACACACCTGACCCACCGTTGAGCCAGATAAAAACCAAAGCGCAATATGGTACATGTCGAGGCAGAGTTGAGAACGCGACCCGGATGTCTAAAGTGAAACATGAGACTGAATCACGTCGAATTCGAAGACGTACCACTTAGTACCGAGCTCTACAGGCGAGCTCACCCGAAAAGGGGTTCGTATAATAATAACCAAGACTGAGGTAGCTGGGCGTCGTCCACGGCCATGGAACCAGACGACGGTATCCGCATTCACAGCATTCATTGTAGGCGTGCTACAACCAGTGGGCCGGTACGGACCCCACAGAAGATGCCAGATGATGCATGATGGGGCAACAGGCGCTGGGCGGCGACAGAATATCGCCGCTGTGGGTGCCTGCGTCCGCAGCGGCAGATTCTGTCATATTCTGTCCCTCGATGGAAGCTTGCGGTTGATCTTGTACCTCGACGGCGGCTTGCGATGCTCCCGCATTCTGGTCACGCATCGTCGTCGTCGGCCGCGTTTCATCCCCCCCAGTCAAAGTAAAATACCAAGAAAATAGCGACAAACGCACCGTTTGTCATAGTCTGTTGCCCACTGTAGACTTCGTGAGCGCCGCTTCCCATCGCATATCCCGCCGATGAATACTGTCGTATGTCTCTGGGGAAAACGAACACTTGCACAAGTGTCAAGAGAAGATAGGAAACAGAAGAAAGCGCAACTTAGTCAGTGTCATCAACTCTATCGCCCGCGGTCCGCGGCTTACCTCGCATGGCGCAACCCAGCCGGTTGGTCCAGCATGGTACACGCCCCATACTCGGCCACGTCGCCTCGACCATGGCACGCGCTGCTCTCCCTCTTGTCTCTACAATACAGGTAAGAAGATCGGAAGCCGGAAATATCACACGTTTTCGGATTATCGTCGCCACGCCTTCCGGGAAGCGCCTTGCTGGATACCCGAGCCGAGGCTGCCGAGCGCCGCTACAAACTCATCGCGGTGACAAAACTAGAGATGCTGGACAGCCCTAACCTTGCTCGAACTCGGGAGTGAGTACAATATACGAATCACCGAAACGTCGCCGCCTTCGTGACTCGCTGTCCTCGACAGTTCTCCGACCCGAAGGACGTACCGCTACCCAGTCCAAAAGGGGACGCAAACCGGATACGCGTACATATGCATATGTGCCTGAATCAATTATGAACCGGAGAGACCTTGCTGGCAAGGTACTTTATGCCAGGAAAAGTTGACTCAATTATCGTGCAGGCTGCGGCTCTCGATCGTGAGTACTGCGCTTTAACCATCCCAGTACATGGACGACAATTATACTGTCCCAAGTCCAGTGCTTCCCATCAGGTGCTGCCCGAGTGCTGCACAAACGACGGAGAAACACGCTTGTCAACGGACTTTCACTCATTGATCGCTGTCGGACATATTAAAGCAGGGTCAGCGTGGTCGGAAGGCTCCCGAAATTGACGATAGGGCACATGAGACGCAGCGACTTGTACGTTCAGCTAGGACCCCCGAAACTTCACCAAGGGGTACGCTCCGCCGAAATCGCCAACTACCGCGCAAGCGGCGGGGCTTGCGGCGCCCCACAGCTACCGTGACTACCTCGGACCTACCGATGACCGGGGTCAGCTACCGTGATTCAGATCGGACCTCACAGAAAATCGACGAAATTTGACCCCAAATCGCAAATTTCTGCAAGAAAAATGTGCGCTCTTCATCACAAATGCCATTTCTCGCGCTGCGACCGCGGTTCATCATGGTCGGCGACTGCACATCGGGAGTCCGTGACTACCCGTCGCCCGATATGGCGCGTAGCTTGACCCGGATGTGACCTCCGGGCAGCCTGCCCCAGCTACCGTGGAAAGCATCGGACATCAGCATAATTTGTGCCCCTCAGCTACCGTCGAGAAAATTGGACCTACGAAAAGTACCGCTCAACTACCGTGGGAAGATCGTACCCCTTGGTGAAGTTTCGGGGGTCCTGTTCAGCTTTCCCCGTCGCCTCTGGCACCGAGTGGATGCAGCCGGTGCCGGCGAGAGCTCGAGAGAGACTGACTCCAGAGACGAAAGAAAGCCGCCAGAAAAAGCCGTCTGTGATCGTGGAAAACAGCAAGTCAGGCCCTTGCAGACGCCCCCCTTTCGACATACTGGTCGTCTCCTTCGATAGGCAGACACCGCCCACACCAGACACGAGCGAGATCAGGTTCCAAACGATCCACAGTCGAGTAGCAGAACTCGCCGACTGACCGATCGCCTCCCCTCGTTTCTGCAGCTGTGGGCGTGGTGCGGGAGGTGCTTGCGTATTTTCTAGGAGGTGATGCATGCATCCCAGTCCCCGTCGGCGGGTTACAGTGGACGTACCTGCCAGTTTGAAGGGATGAAGGTGGTGCCCGTGACCATCCGGTGTCTGAATCCTTAGAAATTCAGACAGTGAGGTCTGACGGGCATCCGAGAACACAACCTTCGGCGGCACTCAAGGCTTCACCCGCAAGCCATCAACGCCTTGGGAGGATGCCAACAACGAAGTCGCCGGGATCGTCCACCAAGAGCGCGGCATCACCTACGCGCTCTTCGACGACGTCGGCGGGCTCACCCCATTCACCACAAAGTGGACGAGCAAACTCCATAGATCTGTAGCAAGTGTGCGACATACTACAATGGAATGTATTGACTTGCTCTGTGGGCAGACGATGCAGCACTCAGCACCGAATGCAATAGACGACTGGGAATAGTATCCTTACCGGCTCCGAGAACGGCCATCACCAGCCATTCACGAAAGTGTCTCCATGAAGAGGGATGAAAGAGCGACTAGAAATTTCGGCAAGGGGCAAGATCTACACAACACAGTCAGCATGCGCCGAGCCTTGGGTCGGTCGAGAAGCACGTACATGACTGAAGAATTGGACAGCGCGACCTGCACGCCACAGCTAGTGAACTACACTGCTGATGCAATCTATAATTTGAGCAAGTCAAAAAGATAGTATGTTTCAAGAGGAAGCCTGATCGCGACGCACCATGCTCGTGTATCAAGCAATCGTGCAGTAGTAGCTCCATCGGCTAGAACCAGTATCTTCAACGACCGGAGCGTCGTCAAAGGTTTCCGTAGAAGGAGCGGCAGCCGGGATGGTGATGTTAAGCGTGTCCATTGAGACGATGTTCGAAGAGTAAGAGGTGTGATGAAGGTACAGGTATTGGTGCAAACTGTGAGGACTCGAGCTCTGGCTGAACGCCTTTTATAATCGCGCCTGCGCCTCCCTAGCAGCACTAAAGAAATCCCGTCCACCTGCCAACAAGCTTCAGAATAATCTGTTAAATCAGTGTCCAAGGACCAAGGGCTCACCGACAGAACGGTACGATACCACTAGTGGATGATCATGCGGCGGCATATGACATCGGCACCAGCTTTATTGGCCAAGAACATACAGTTACCACTTGCCTGACAATGCCTGCACGGCACGTATCAAAGTCGCAGAGTCAAGGGATCAGCCGGACCTGGCAGTCCATCGGAGGATGCGAAAGGCCGCTATGCGACGCGATAATCGAATGCCAAACGATCGCCCATCGCGGAGTCTGGTAGGCGTGTGACGTCGTACAGAAAGGAGAGCGTAAGTTCGATCGACAGACGAGCAGCCGGGTTCATTGGCGCCGTGCAGCCCCGCAAGAAGGTTGGAGGATAAACAATAATTATGGGAGTCGGCGAGCCGGTATAATCGGCATGAGCGGCACCGCTTCCAAAGTTCGTCCTTAGAACCAGATCGAGATGGTAAGTTGAGACAGGTTGAGACACCCATCGATTCCCACGCCTTTGGCGGGGGTGCGCTTCCAAGACACGCACCATGTCTTGCTTCACAATATTGCCTGCTTTGTTCTAAATAATCTTGTTAGTTCTATGTCAGATACCGATATCTGTGCGACGTCCGTACCACCTGTTCAATCCGTTGCGATCTCCGGTATTTCTTGCAAGGTTTTCGCCGGATATCAATCATCCCCTGCCTCTTAGGTCTTGACCTGCGTTAGTGAGCGCGACTTCGCACGCAGTCCGAGATGCCGTGCTCTTCTAGCCACGCGGAGATGGCGTCGGGATAGTTGAGGGTGCGACGTGCACCTGTATCTCCTCCTTTCGTGCCGAACAACGATGATCGCAGGGAAGTGGAACACTTCGAATAGATTATGAATTTTGAGACACTGGCGACGCCAAGAAGCCACATCACGAGGTGATAGTTGACAGGACGAACATCTTCAGAGGAACAATAGAGGGACAAGGGGCAAGGAAACGGAGTTTGTCATTGCTTTCGAGTCGGTCGAGCCCACGTCATGTTCTGTAGCATAGGGCAGGGTGTCAGTATGGCCAGAACTTTGTCGGCGAAGCAACTGGATCAGAGAGAACAGAGGCGCACCGTCGTTCAGCACTACCGTTACGCGCCATCGATGGACCTCACTCGGACCGCTTCTCTGAACTCTTCAAGTGCACGGGCTTCGCGTGCTCCCCATTCATCCCGCGCAACACTCTCCGGGGCCTCCCCAGGGAAGGCCAGCGCGTCCAGACGCGCCCAAACGTACCACAACGAGTCGATTACCGCGTACCGAAGCTTGCTTTCGTCACTCGGAGAAGATGTGTCGTATGAGGCCTCCACTACCTCCAGCTGCCGCAGCCGACGTAGCCCTCTTCGCAGTGCGTGGTACACGTCTTCCCACCTTCGCTCCGGTTGGTCGTGACCATAGAACACCATCATCATGCATCGCGAAAGCCTGAGCGACTCCAGCGTGGATGCATGCGCAAGCAGGAAGGCTTCTGGACCCGCGCCGCTGTCGAAAAGAATACGTTCCAGAGAGACGTGTGCCAGAGAGGGGCAGCGCAACTCCTCGAGGGCGATGCCAAGGACGTCTTGGGATGAGTGCAGTGTCAGGGATGTGAGAGTGTCCGCGGACGCGCGTAGGAGTGGTCCAAGCCCGCCTGTGTAGAAGGCGACGTAGGCGTTATCAATAACTGGCGACTCTGCCATTGTACTGAGGTGTACGTGCGTAAGCCCTTGCATGAAGGCGACAAACCCAGGGTCGGAGGACATCCACGTCAAGCCCAACGCTGAAGAGATATTGTGGGCGATGAATGACCGGAGGGTGGGGATGTTGGGGAGGGCGGCGAAAGTGTGGAAAATTTTGTGCTGGAGCTGCTCCTCCGGCGAGGTTGTGACAACGGCAGTCGCTGTCTCCTTGTCACAATATCTCGAGAACGTCAAAGAGACGGTGTGCAGCATAGGGAGGAATCCCAGCTGCGAAATTGCCAGAACGATGTTTTGGCATGCTTGCTGGTCTTCGCCGTGTGGCGGTAATGGAGACGGAGAGACTGTGATAGACAGATGTAAGTTGCGGTAAACAGTGAATACAAATAATTCTCTCACCGCTTCCCCATTTCTCGTACCACTGCACGTACACGAATTCTCGTATGTGTACATGAAGATTGCTACCTAGCAACATCAGCATGGCGTTCGTACTCTTGACCGTGTTTGTAAACTCGAGTGTTCTGAACGCAAGAGGTGTCACGGCAGTACATAGGTTCCTGCTTGCAGAGCGGAGAGAAATGAGACCGGTAGAGTCTACATGCTCTGCGATGAGCTGTAAGAGCTCGAAGGGAAGGGAGGGCATGCCAGTGATTGAAAGTTTGGCAAGGCGAAGCGCGATCAACCACCGTCTCAGCTCCTGTATCTCCCTAGAAGCTCCGGGTACACATTATTAACAGATCTCGTGCAATATTTGAGCTTGTGAGAGATTTTGAAGAGCTGCGCGTTGACCATTGAATGGTGGGCGAGCATCGGGTTGACTGGGAAGTTGAAATGCGGGCGCGCGCCTGTCCCAAGAGGGCACGTGATTGCACCTAACCCTAACTTCGGTCTTTGTCGCATTACTTACCCCCTCTTCTCTTGTCCTCCTGGAACTCCACGCTGTTGGCCATTTCGAGATGATTCGCTTTCACATGAAATGAGCCGAGGTCTGGGAGGCGGGGGTGTCTCTGGAGATCGCCAGGCGACACAGGCCTTCGGCCGCCGTGCGCTGAGCCGACGTCCTGATCTATGCTCGCCATACGCCGGTGTCTTGGACGACACACTAGATATTGCAGCCAAGACTGGCATAGAAAGAAGACGACGAGAGCGGGATATGAACGCAGGTGTCGTCGCATGAATCTATACGAATTTTAGAGAAATCATCGGACTTGGTGACATTCCGCGCGGCCGTCCGGTCCGCGCCGCGTCTTCCTATTTTGGCCCATGCTTTGTCTACTAGCCTGAGTAGCCTCCTGCTCGCCTCATCCCTCCCGCCTCCATGAAAACCCCATCTGGGTCTCAAAATATACGACACTTTGCGTGGATGTACATCTAGCCAACGGTTTAATCAGTTTCTGCCCGTCAGAGTCAACCTGGTCCTCCCTCACAGCGCGTTCATGATTCTATAGCTCTCCCATTCACGTAGGGCTCGCCGCGCAGACCGAGTCAACGGGGGTTCTGGATACCTAGAGATGTCGGCGGGATGTGGCCTAGAAATGACCTTACGTTGTCGAAGCGCTGTTCTCTTGGTGGGACGTGCCAGCTTGCGAGACACCGAGCAGAGATGACGGCGGTCATAAGCAGTAGCATGTGGTCTTGGTCAGAGCAGCGTGTCCTTCCTATCATATAGATATTCGTAGATGTGCAATATAATATGTGTTCTCTAGATCCAGTCTGATAAACGCTTGTCAGTAGCAATGGACAGGTTAAAAAGCTCGACATACATTAGTAAATACGTCTTCCTGCGGTGGAAGACCTCATTTGTGAGCTCCGTGGGTGCGAAAATAGGATGCGGAAAATACAGAGAGTAACATCATCAGCTTTCGGCGACAGACGCCATGCGCGCCGCCACGGCACCTTGGAATACCTCCAGCGCAGCATCGTCCTCGGTCACCCACTCCTCGATACCGACGGACGAATATCCCCATCCCGGCTGGACCAGCGCGTACGGGAAGCGCTTATGCTCGAAAGTGTCAGGATCTAGGCCGACCTCAAAGTCGACCGCGAGGTGCACGAGGCGGACGAGCTTTGCAGCAAGGCGGGGGCACACGTCCGCCCAGCGACGTGCCGTCGGCGGAGCGGGGTGTGGAATCGCGATCTTGCACCGAGAGAGCGTGAGCGACGTGAGCGTGCGTGCGTGTGCGAGAATGAACGCCTCGGTGCTAATGCCGGCGTCGAACACGATGTGCTGAAGCGAGAGGTGTGTCAGGTGCGGGTAACGCAGGTGGCCGAGAGTGAGCCCGGGGATGGCGCCGACGTCGTGCTCACTGTGAAGCGTGAGAGAGGTCAGGGTCGAGGCTGGCGCGCGGAGGAGGGGCGGAAGGGACCGTGCCCAGAAGTCTGCGAGCGGGCCGGCGAAGATGAAGTGGAGGTCCGAGGATGTAGCAATGTGCAGGTGGGTAAGCTTGCGGAAGTATTTCAGGAATGTGGGGTGTGTGGATATCTCGTGCGAGAAGGGTGTTGAATGGTCCAGGGTCAAGGAGCGTAGCCGTGCGACCGATGTGGATTCAAGCGCGGCGAAGATGGCAAGCTGTATGTCAACGTGTGGGTATCGTTTACGATTGAAAGAAGATATAGGCGTGTTGTGTGTCTTGTAGATCGGATGGAAGGCGAAAGTGAGCGTGTGGAGGGCTGGGAGGGTGTGCAAGAGGGAGAACGCAGCGGAGAGGTTTGCAATGACACCCTCCTCGACTTCATCGAGGCACCCTCTCCCATCGTCCTCTCTTGAACTATCAGAGACTTCGTCCCTTGGGCCGTCAGTGAGTCCATCTTTCCTGCAGTCTCCACGGATAGATTGAATTTCTACGGGAAACGGGGTGCAATTTGCGACTTACCTTCTCTCCCACTTCCAACATCTCCTGCAAACGAATCCCGGTAGACGATCTCGCGGACATGTTTCCGCACATCATCACACCTAAGCAAGGAATAGAAACCTGCGCTGCTCTTCCCTGTGCTTGTTGTGTATACCGTGCGGAACGCGTGAGGAGTGACTAGCACACACAGCTTGCGGTTAGTTGCACGAAGAGCCAACCGATCTTGCGCCTGTGTTTCCTGGCTGATCAAAAGGACGAGTTCAGCCGGAAGAGCTAGCATGGACATTCAGAACGCAAAGCCTTCCAAGCTCAAGAGAAGGGGGAAAAGTCCAGTTAACGTGAGGATTTGGAAGGTGTGTAAGCTGAAGCATAGATCTTTGTCAGCGTGTATGTACCCAAGCACACGTGGCATTATTGGCAGCCCGCCTGGCTTCAGTATCTCTGGCTTCGAGGTCTAGTACGCAGAAAGGTGGTCGCAAGCTTGCAAGCTTCGTGTGGCTCTCGATCGGCCGGTAAAGATGGACGTTCTCGCTAGCCTTCACCAAACCCCGGCGAGGATCTAAAGCCCTGAACGGGAACTCCCCACCTGTCCGTGTCACAGGCTATAGTATCAGAGCATGCATTTGACCACTTACATGCAACGGTACCGATATACCGAAGGCAGCTCTTTGTCACGCGGGGAGTCCGATAAACCGAAATGTATTCCGTTTCAAGGTAAATGGCATAAATTCACTGGCGACGCTGAATTTCCTTCCTTCGCGTTCCCCGCTGCTTCCCTACGTAGCTGCTTCTCCCTGCCTTTCTTGCTTTGCTGTTCAACGCAGATTATACAGAGTTCAACGTGAATCCCAATACTTCTTGTCTCACGTTTCAAATCTGATCGGGATCTACCGGGCGATCCTCGAAGCCGCGTCCCCACGGCAACATGTGCCCGACGTGTGTTCAGCGACAAATCTCCACCCCGGGACAAAGCAAGTCTCAACCAACACTTGGTATAAGTACTGCGAGCCTATGAGGCAGAATTCACAATGCCACGCCTTCCACCTGAGCTTCTCCGCGCTGTAGTTGACGCGGCACCGCAGCAAGATCTCCTCGCTCTCCGCATCGCCAACAAGGACCTCAACTCACTCGCGATACGTCGGGCGTTCCGCGTTCTGCGTTGCACGAATACTTCGAAAAGTGCGGCCGACTTGCTAGCCTTGCTCACCAGCAGTGATATTCGAGCGCACGTGGAGGAGATAGAATATCGTGACTGGTATGCCACGGAGGATGCTGGTGAGTATGCCTGCCCACGGCCCGTATTCTCCGTATCTACTCCATCCTTAACATGCGTCAGAACGAGCGGAAACGACGCCGCCGAGGGAAGACGAGGACCTCGTGCGCGAGAGTCTTATCGACGCCATGCAGCTTCCATCAAGCCTTCCAGCGCTGCACACACTCTTCTTGGTCTTCTGCCCGATGTACAACGAATCTCTGAACGCCTCTGAAGAGCCCGAGTACTCCTCGGGGCTTCAGCTCCAGTTCGCTGTCTTCGGGGCTCTGGCTTCTCTCTCTCCCAAGCCGTCCCTTCGGTCGCTCACCCTCGGGAACATCTCCGCGGTCCCGAACGCGATATACCTCTCCGTAGACTTTCTCGCACTTCTCCACGGGCTCAAAAGCCTCCGCATCGGCACTGTCAACGACGATGTGCTCGATGGCGCAGTCTTCAAAGGTCCAGTTGGCGTGTTCTACCGTAAGCACCTCCCTGCTCTCCTGCGCGCGCCTCAGGAGACCCTCACGTCTCTGGAACTCTTCTCGGACGAGGACGTGGGATCACTCCCTGGGCTGTCCCTTGCGCAGCTGCGCTTTCCGCAGCTGACGCACCTCGCTCTCGAGCACGTTCTATTTGACGAAGACACCACTGCGGAGGAGTTCGTCCTCGTGCATGCAGAGACGCTGACATCCCTTACGCTCAAGGTGTGCCGCATAATTGAGCTTGATGATAATGCGAGTGCACCGGAGAGGCCGTAGGCAGCAGTGTACGGCGTGATGGCCGATGCGCTTTTCCATCTACGTACTTTCCTGATCGTCGAAAGACTGGTTGTATCTTATATCATCTATTGGCGCGCTTTTAGTTCCAGAATATACTGTGCGCTCCAGACTATAGAGCATTGTCCAAATTTCATGTACTCAGATCGCACAGGTGAGACGCGACGGCTACACGTGACCACACTCTTCAGGCACGTGCCCGGCGCCCGGGTGCCGGGGGCCGCCGTCAATATTCACGTTGAATTTCTTCGCTGGCTCGAGCTTACCGCAGGAGTACCGCCGCTACGCACCGTCGACGTCGAGGTCCGTCTGTCATTTACCTCTGATTTATGGCCCCGGATATGATGCCGACTCGACTGTGTCTGGGCAGGGACTCGATCTTGCGCCGGCTTGCATGGGCCTACTCAACTTATCATGATACGATCCCCGTCGGGTGCAGGGGCAGATAATATCTTCGACGGCCGCCGTCCTAGTTCAAGGACATGGTCCGGAACGAGGCCTCAAGCTTCAAGGCGCAGCGTCCCACAGAAATGTAGTGGATGTGATCTGACGGGGTGAAGCTTGCCCGCTGTCCTTCGGATCTAGACCGACGAGGGCGGTCGAGCCAGCTCGCCCAGAAGCCATCCTGGGCGCGGTACCAGGGTGGCGCAGTCGGGAAGGAGAAATGTTGGTGAATTGCGGTCTGTTTCCTTGAGGTTTGCAGACTGTGCGGCTGTGCTATGTTGCTTCTACAAAACCCTCGGTCATGGCTCCCCTTGCTCGCTCCCAAGACTTCGCTTTAACGACAGTTCCACCCAACCTTCTTGACATCCATACCCCTGCAAACGCCGTTAGAGTCGAGAAGAGGCTCGATTCTGCCCATACGATACCCACTTTATGAATACCTCGACCACGGTGTCATCGATTGTCATGGATCCCAGCAACAACGTCGAGAAGCGCTCCTCACATTCTATTTCTCTCTCTGACGGCCACTCCGACCACGGTCAGATTACCTCTTCCACCCCCGCGATCCCTCCCTCTACACCTCTAGCCGTACCATGGTTCACCGAGAGCTTCTGGTCACGGGATCCGACCACTGCGGCTGCGCGCAAGATGTACGGCACAATTTTGCTAGTCTTCACTGCCCTGGTCATCATCTGCATACTTTCTGCGCTTCCGGTCTACTGGGGTGCACTGTGGCAGACGACCTCCCATGTGCATAATTTGAAAGGTTGGGTCGTGGTGCGTGCCCCGTTTCTGTTCTGCTTTCGCTCGGTTGCTGACACTATCGAATGCGAATGGCAGGATTTCGATGGTAGTACCATCGGGAAATCGGTTAGCCAGGGTGTCATGAGCACGAGCGGGTCGCCGAGTATGATGACCTGGGAAGTGGTTCCTGCCACGCTTTTCCCGGACGGGCTGGTCGACGTAGAAAGTTGGATTCTCGAGGAGAAGATATGGGTTATCATCGCAAGTGCGCCTTAACCGCTGACTCTTTTTGGACCAGCGTTCATGTTTTCCTAACATAGTCAGTGAGAATGCAACAGCAGGGCTTCAAGCAGCCGTACTCGCAGCCAATGCATCGTATGTTTCGAACGCGACGATTACCGCGGTCGTGGCGGAGGCCCGGAGCGAAAACGCATAGTACGCCACTGAGCCCGTGTATACCCTTGCATGTTCTTGCTCACGCCCGCCCACAGTAAGAATATCATCCGTCCTATTGTAAGTCTGTCCTTTGCGTTCACCAGGTTCGTTGCTCAGTTTTCCTCTGCGACAGATCACAGGGATATTAGATGGGGTGACTGCGTCATTGAACGCACACGTCGTGCAGACGACTGCTGAAAGCGGGCAGAACCTGACCATCTTGGCGAAGAGCGCGCCAACGCTGTTGACGCAACCCGTGTCGTACACCATCAGCAATCTCCGACCTTTCGATGTCCCTGTGTGAGTGCTCCGCGGTTGGCTTGCACGGCTCATCGACCTTACCATCCTCTTTACCTTCTAGTGCTGCAGCTGTGGACTTCGTTGGGCTCATCTATCTCTTGATCCTTGCAGTACGCATCGCACTGCTTTGAATCCTTGATATCACATACTAATATTTGTAACGCAGTTCATCATCACCATGGTTAACTACGCGGCACGCGTCGAAATGACCCATCTGCAAGACCGACTGTCCTTCGTATCACTTCTTGCCATGCGGATCTTGGTCCCATTGACGCTATACTTTCCCATCTCGGTGCGTCTTTTCCAAGCTATACACGACTCTCCTTTGTTAAAATCTCAAGGACAGTTATTCTATGCGCTCCTCAGCCAGGCTTTCCAAGTTCCCTTCGATCGCAAGTGAGTGACTATACCTTTTGGAGAGATTCGTACTGAGACAGTGTACAAGGTTTGGACATTCGGGCTTCCTCATATACTGGATGATGTCGTGGTTTGCCATGGGAGCACTGTAAGTTCATGCTGCATCCTCGTCGATTGACGGATATAAAGAACTTTTTGATCCCAGCGGCCTCGCTCTGGAGTCTGCCGTCACCCTCTTGACGACGAAGTTCGTCGGCTTCTTCCTGCTCCTATGGGTCGTCGGTATGTATCTACTTTTTATCGTGGCTATCGAATTCCATCTGATCATCTTTCAAAAGCCAATGTCTCTGTGTGCTTCTTCCCACCCGAGCTCCTCCCGGGAGTGTTCCGTTACGCTCCCGCCATGCCATTTTACAACGTCCAGCAGGCCGTGCGCACCATTGTCTTTGACACGAAGAATCAACGTATGTTCAACCGAGTCTTTCCTGTCCAATTTCTCGTACTGAACTCGTTGCTCTTTCCACAGTGGGGTTGAATTTCGGCGTACAGCTGGCGTGGATGGGTGTGTCAATCTGCACTATCACAGTGTTCCAGTACTTTAAACGATATCGGGCTATCCGCGAGCACGAGCGACCGCGCGATACCGAGAAGCGGGGAGGGATGAGGGAGCTGATAGCGGCGCCGCTCTTTGCGGATAGCTAACTTCTTTTCCAAGAAAGTCTTACGACCTTTGATAGTGGACAGAAGTGTACCTACATAATTGTATGAACCCCAAGGATACTAAGTATCTAGCTATCATTATGAAGTGTAGGCACCGCTTCGCAAGTACTCTCGCTCACCGCGACTGCGCGCCCTCGGCAGTTTCCGGGTGGCCTTTGGTGGACACCGCCACCTCCAAGATACTCCAACATATTCTCCTTGCCCCAACATGACGCCAATGTTCTCGATAACAATTCGTGGAGAACCCGTTGGCAGGCATGCGGTCAGTGGCTTTACGGTGGACAGACTGAAACAGCTAGCGCCATCCGTACAAAAGCCGCTGCATAAGTATATCCTCTGACCTCCAAGTTTGACGCTCTCCTAGGAACGCTCCTCCCACTCGCTTCAGTATCCATACACCGTCGAGAACACGCTATACTTCCTGCGTAATCTACCAGAGAACACCCGAGTGACATTCGGCACATCATGAACGTCGAGAAGCCGCGTTCTTCACCTTCCGCTACTTCTTCCGGCCAATCTGACCATGGTCAGACCTCATCTTCGACTCACGTTGAAGCAAGACCAACTTCCACTTCAGCTGGGGTTCCATGGTTCACAGAGCGTTTTTGGTCGCGGGATCCATCGACTGCGGCCGCCCGGAAGACCTACAACATGATCATGATCGTCTTCACCGCCCTTATCATCCTCTGTGTCCTGTCTGTTCTCCCTATCTACTGGGGTGCGCTATGGCAGACGAGCACGCACATCCATAACGTGAAAGGATGGGTTGTGGTGCGTATCTGAACTCAGCCGTACTAACTCCATCCTTCTGATACGTGTACCCGGTAGGACTTCGACAATGGCGAGGTTGGAACTACCATCAGCAATGGTATCGTTAGCACGAGTGGACCGCCAACCACCATGAGCTGGGAGCTCGTACCCTCCACCCGCTTTCCTAATGGGATGGCGGATGTTGAACATGAGATCCTGGAGGAGAATGTATGGGCGATTGTCGCAAGCACGTCTTGAGCTCCAAGCCATCTTATCGAGTAGCGCTCACCTTGATTACAGTCAGTGCGGGTGCAACTACCATACTCCAGGCAGCGATTACCTCTGCAAATACGTCGTACGCCCCGAATTCGACGATCGCTGTGGTCGCGGCGGAGGCGCGCAGCGAGAATGCATTGTATGTCACCCGGTACTACCCGTGATGGCTTATCACTCATGTAGTCTACAGCAGGAACGTGGTTCGTCCAGTGGTGAGCACATCCTTCAAAATACGATAGGTTTTTACTGAAATCCATTGGATCAGGTCACGATGATTCTGGACCAGGTGACGGCCTCGTACAACACACACTTTGTACAGCAGCTTGCCCAAAGCGGTCAGAACCTGACCGCTTTAGCTAGTACTGCACCGACGCTCGTGACTCAACCCGTGTCGTACACGATCAACAACATTCGGCCCTTCGATGTCCCCGTGTGAGTGTTCCGCTGCTCTGAAGAGGTCATTAACGCCAAGCTCACGTCTACACAGAGCCTCTGCTGTAGATTTTGTCGGGCTGATCTACCTGCTCATCCTTGCGGTAAGTATCCTCTGTTGTGCATTTCTTCTGATGCTGAAATTCGCGCAGTTCAACGTCACGATGGTGAACTACTCGGCGCGCATCGAAGCCACGAACCTGGAACTCCGACTGAGGTTCCGATCGCTTCTCGCAATGCGGATCCTCATTCCTATCTTCTTGTACTTCTTCATCTCGGTGCGTCATACCCATGCATGTGACCTTCTTCATTCCACTGACGATCTGCGCTTAGCTGTTCTACGCACTTCTGAGTCTGGCATTCCAGGTCCCATTCAATCGCACGTAAGTGCTTTTTTTCTGTTACCATACACAAAACTGACAGACTTCAGATTCGGACATGCTGGCTTCGTGATCTACTGGATGATGTCGTGGTTTGCGATGGCTGCTCTGTAAGCTGATCACCTCCTCCTCGAACACCTGAGATATTTACCTTCTCCTTCTCACCTCAGAGGCCTCGCCGTCGAAGCCGTCATCACGATCCTGACAACAAAATTCGTCACATTCTTCTTACTCCTCTGGGTCGTTGGTGCGCTCTCTTACCTTCTTACGAAGCACCGCCATCTCATACTATCCATCATTCCGCAGCGAACGCTGCTGTGTGCTTCCTCCCGCCAGAGCTTCTCCCAGGGGTGTACCGCTACGCATACGCGAGCCCATTCTACAATGTGCAGCAGGCCGTGCGTACTATCGTCTTCAACACGAAGAATCAGCGTACGTTTGGTTTGCATTTCCTTGACGTAGTGGTCAATGACATCGCTCTTCTGGGCAGTGGGCCTCAACTTCGGCGTGCAGTTGGCGTGGATCGGCGTGTCGCTCATCACGATCACGGTGCTGCAGTACTTCAAGCGGTACCAAGCTATTCGTGAGCATGAGAGGATGCAAGACATTGAGAAGCGGGCCTGAAGCGTCGTGGAAGTGCAGCTGCAGAATGCAGAGGTGGAAGGTCATTGAAAGGCCGGTATCCAGTGTTGGTATGAAATGTAACATAGAGAAAGATGTACGACGAAGAATGAATGTACTATA
>MU277194.1:61916-112280 GCA_022160305.1 Artomyces pyxidatus
TATCGAATCGTGAAGCTACGCGAGCCCGAAATAATCCTTCGCGGGGACAGCTTTGGCACGATCAGGGTGCTGAAAACACAAAGCAAGGCGGGTAAATTGAAGCACGGGACTCACGCGGACTCGGCAGGGGACGTACGTTCATCCCGCCGAGGTGGATGCCATTTTCGAGGTCAGATGTGAGCAAGGCGGGTTTCGTGCGGAGATCGTCCAGAGAGTGCTGATCCTGGAAGGACGCCGTGCGTGTGTTGAGCAAGACGGGGCGAGAATTCGAAGAGTTGACGGCGGGCGTGTCTGAGACTGAGCCGCCTTGCGAGGTCGTCGACTCCATGCGGCGGTGTGCAGCATCGCGTAGGGAGATGCGGTTGTTGAGCGTGACAAGGAGAGTGTTGGAGTAGCTGAGATGGAATGGAGTCAGATATTAGAGGACAGATCGATGCGCGGCATACATTTTACCGATCACGGCAGTACTGCAGGGTTTGGTCGTGAGTACACTGCAAGAGGCTGAGCTATGGCGCGTACTCACGGGCAATAATAGTAGCCGTTGTTCTGAATCGCGGGTCAGATCTATCATAGGTTCATGGTAAAACGTTACGACGGACCGGTGCCGACACGAACATGACGAGAGAGAGGATTGCGATGCTTGCTGCACACACGTTGAGTGATCAAATATCACACAGAAGTATCATGTGCTTGCTCACCAGAGACAACGTTCGTCTCAACCGTCTGGCGCATGAGCCGGGAGAGGATGTGATTTGAGAGACGGTGTTCGTTGCGACGAGAGCGCGCGAGCTGCGATGTAGTGTAAGAGTAATGCGCACCGAAATAAAAGATACCGAACGTACCAAATAGGTCATAGTGACCGCAATCATGAATTCGGCGACGGCGTCTCCGATAAGCCAGAGCTAATAGAGTTTTCCATAAGCTCGACAATAGCCGCACACAAGCCTCATGCACGCACATATACGAGGACAATCGATCTATGCGCCGCAGAAAAGCGCCCATAGATGTGTCCCTGAATCCTCCATCAGCAGAATCCATAAGAGAGTGACAGCACAGCATACCCGAATCCCTCCTGCCACGCCTCCGACACATTGCGTGAGAGATACCTGCAGAGCCTTCCATCAACGAAGACTGCGACGTTGCTAGCCTGTCAAACTGACCGCTATGATGATGAAGCACAGCCACCACAGCGACTTCTTCAGCACCCAGATGCGGTAGCAGAAGAATGTTTGGATGATGAAGGCGATCAGTGCGCTCATGAAGGGGATGTCAAACGGCGAGATGTACGGATCCTGCAGGCGGAACAGGTCTCCGAAGCCCTCTGCGAACCAGTAGTAGATGTCCGCCCCGGTAAAAGCGGTCTGCAGCGACTCGAATAGCAAGACGGTGTAGACTGCGAGCAAGGATCAGAAACCTGGAACACGCAGCGCAGCGCCGGTAGAACCACGTACCTAAACCCTTGATGACCCGCCTGTCATCCGGGAAATAGTAGCTGTAGACATCTGCGTGCATGATTGAGTCGGCCCAGTGCCTTCCATGAAGTCTGCACTCACAAACTTGCACCACGAGAACGCCGAAAAGGCACCAATTGAACAATGTCCCGAGGAGCTGCGGTCGGAGAGTCGCTGAGAGCGAACAACGCAATCGACGATAGACAGACTTACGATGGGTGCCGTTCTATACGTTATCCCATAAGCGATTGGACAACACCAACGATAACGACATGGAGGCTTACATGCTGGCAATATTAGCCGGGATCGGAATAAAGACGGGAGGGGCAGACATCGTGCGAGCTTCCGCGTTTCCAGTACCGTTGCAGTGAGACCACGGGAAGAAAGGGATGGTGTATCGGCAGAAACCTCCCCAGCGGCTGACGAGCTCCACGCTTTAAGTATGTGCGGGCTGCCAAGCTGTGCAGGACAATCACTTAGAAAGCACGGCCGGTTCGGAGAGCCAGAGCAGGGCGCAAGTGAAGATGTCAAGTGATGTTCTTGCCTTGCCTGAATAACCAGGAACACGCCCATGATTGGATCTTCCGGCGGCGGAGCGCCTGCTTCGCACGTATACAAAGACATCAGCAATGCGCCCATTCAAAGTTTGCGGCGCATCAGCGTCAATCGCCTGATGCATACGGGACCAATACTATCATTTGAATCCTCCACAGCGTATTGGCGTTCTCGACCACGCACCAACAAGAAACGGTGAGAAGGAAGAGGGTGTCACCAGGTCGCTTGAAATATGTCAATGAAGAAGTTGTCCCGGCCATCTCGTGTTACACGGACTGAATAGGAGGGGTGCATGCGGGGGAGGCCGCAACCCTGCGGCGTGTGCGTAGACCCTTCACCGAATCGAGTGTTGAGACAGATTACCTGACCCTGATCTGCCCAATGCGAACTCCTGTATCACCAAAGATGGACTTGAACTCCAGTCATGTAGGGAACAAACGTCTGTGCCTGTCGACATGTCGGCATAAAGCACACAATCGTGAAATTACAAGTGTGCTCGCGAACGACGCCGACAACGTTGTTCGCGCTACTTGTGTGCCTTACTTGCGAAAAGCGTTCTGATGAGAAGTAAGATTGATGGCTCGGATAGCGGAGGCTAAGTCGAACATCCCATACGTTCCCGGAGATGCCGATTAAGCCATGGCGGGGTGAGTCGGTCAGACGTAGAGACGGATTGAAGATCGTGGAAGAGAGTGAGAAAGCGAAGGTCAAGAAGCCCATCAAAGGTCCACGCCCACAGCAGGCGATAAGACTCCCACACCGACCGCCAGGTCAGGATAGCAGGTCAACCTCGTAACGAATACTGAACGTGTTTCACTACACGAGAAAATCAATTGGTGAGTAAAGTAGAATACCAGTACTCCATAAGAACGCACCGTTTGACTCGCCGTTCTCATCCTATTCGACAAGGGTAAGCCCACAGGTCTGGAGAATGTGTGAAATATAGGTCGTGAAACCCAATTTCGTAGTCGAACAACTCTTAGGAGCGGGACGCGCGAGACGTAGTAAAATGTTCATCCAGAAAGGCGCTGAGGGACCTGTGGAATGCACTCCCTGCAAACCATTGTCAGAAACATGTTAGGTGAGCTCTTTCACGTACCATGCCGCTCCTTTCCATCTCCAGGCTCGACACTTTCGTGCGATGATGCTGCCGTGAAAGTTGCGTGAAAGACTCTCACTCGAGTGAGTGCCGATCATGATGAGCGAAATTGGCGTGGAAAGTCTACGGGTTTCCAGAGCTTATAGCCGAAAAAGATATGTCCGAGCAGCAGAGCGGGCTCAATGTAGCGCGGATGTGTTGATGCAAGGGGGAGACCAAGAGAAAAAGTGCTGCCGCTTGCTGTGTATGAGTATACTCCCACGCCCATGGGACAACCGGCCCGGACCCCGGCACCGACCGCAGGAGGCCGCTGTCTCCTCTTGGTTCTGGTTGCCCCCGGCTTTTTTGTCCTGTGCTTCACCACTCTCACCGCGCAGATCAGTGAGCACAGTTTGCATCGGCTTCGCTAAAAGAAAAAATAACTTTTCTTGTCTAGGTTGGGCGCTTTTATCGCAAGTGGTAGGATATTCCACGTCTGTGATCTTGAAGAGCCGACAAGAAAGCCCCGGAATAAATAGCAACTAAATACCCCATTCATATCTATCGAGATGTGCAAGATATTCGGTCCGAGATCGAGAAGCCGAAGACGAAAAAACCACCAACGAGACGCCCAGAAGGAAAAGATCCCACGATCAAGTCGCAGACGATGTCGGAAACAAACCGTGCTGATCAGTTGTTCCTTGAGTTGATGTGCGCGTTGTACTGAGGACAGAGCTCTTTCCAAGCATCTCCTCAGAGCGGTGATCAGTGGTGTCTGCATGCATCAAGTAGAAGCAAACACTTACCGGACACGTCTCCATCAACGGACGCCACGTCTGGGACGTCCTCGGCAAACACGGCAGCAAAGCCCCTTGGAATGACAAGTCAGAACGTCGACTTCAGAGTCAACGGCGACAACAGCGTACTGGTTTAGGTGCCAGTCTATGTGGCAGTGGAAGAACCACGGGCCGGGGTTATCGGCCGTCCAGCGTATTGTCACAGCATCGAGCAAACCTCCAATACTGACGACGTCGCGCTTGACCGGGTTGACATAATTGTACGTCGCACTTTGGGCACTACGCACTACGGAGAACGTATGCTGTACTGCATGTCAATATACTCAGTCCTGCGAAAAGTAAAGAGGAACTTACGCCGTGTAAGTGCACCGGATGCTGTGATACGCAGACAGGTTAGTGACGGAACGGGCGCAGATTCAAAGGCTTCCGTACCGGTCCACCGAGAGCCCCGCCAGGGATCACGAGCTCGACAACTTGACCTTTCTGGACGCTATATATACTCCCCTGAGGAAGGAGTGACGCTGCGGACGACGTGCCGCTTAGAATTTGCAAGAGCACCGGAACACTTGGAGGCTGGAATGACACGCCGTTGACCGTAAACAACACGGCCAACTGCACGGCGGGAAGAAAAATAGTCAGCAATGATGCGGAAGATGGTAAAGTCACCACCTACAGATACAACGTCGAGTACATAGGTCACATCGGCACCGCCGGCTTCGGGTTTTCCGGGCTGCAGACGCATGAAGCATAAGTAAAGCCCACTCGAGATGGTTGAAGGGCAAGCGACGTACAGCAGCGGGGTCCGTGAGCGGCTGACAAGCGCCGCAGTCAGTGTACAGGGTGAGGGTGCGAGGGGAACTGCTGAGCGTACATGGAGATTGGTTTCTACCATCGGGAGGTTGGTAGTCTGTGACGTTGTGGGTTCGGCGACTGCCGCGCCGGAGTAGCGCAAGATTGCACAGTTGAGACCGTTGGCGGTCGTGGGCAACTGAAGCAATGTGCTGGGCAGGGCGCGGATCCCTAAATGACATGTGAACAGAGTTCACAGATGGGCGTGTGACGCTGGTAGCGACTGACAGTAATTGTTGACAGGCTGGTTCGCGTTCAGCTGCGGGATAGGATGAGTATCCAATCTGGAAGCGACCTCTATTCATCACTCACAACCACAGAGTATCGCTGGCCTACAGGCGTAGGAAGAGGATCAGCGAATTATGGCTAAGATAAAGAAAGAGAGACCTTACCGTTGAAGATCTCGAGGTTGTCAACGAGAAGCGGTTGGACGTTCTGTCCATCGACTTCGATGATGGTAAACTGATGGTTGTCGATTGAAAATGTGAAGCTGGGATCGCAGGAGATAGACACCAGGCGAAGGCGGTAGCTAAATTTTGCCCTGTCAGAGCTAAGATGATTATACTGGGGAAGTCAAACTGACCGCGTGCCCTTGACGACATTGACAACTGACAACGGACTGTTCGGCCCGCCAAGATAGCGCCCCATTCCATTGATAAGACCAGCAGCGGGCGCACTGGAAGGTCTGAGGTGAGACGGAGACTTTGAGACTCTGATCGGAGGGCAGACAGAACTCACGGGATAGGTGGGGGATATGTTGAATAGTAATGATACCTGAAGTCGTATAAGATTTAGTAACGCCGTTTGCTATGAAAGGAAGGACGTTCCAGTCCGCCAGTGTGATCACCGTGTCATCTGAAAAGTAAAAATCGGGGTCGGAAAAGTTTCGATTCGATAAGAAGGGTAACAGCATACCGTTGTCAACATCGTATAGTGAGAGATGAGGGTCGTTCGAGTCGTAAATGACGATCGCTCCTCGTAACCCGTCGCAGTACTGGTTACGGAAGTGGCTGTGATACCAATACGTCCCCTAACAGTCGAAAAGCTAGTTAATATCGTGGTGCGCTCACGAGGGCATCGAGCTCACGGCCTGGTCCGGCACAGTGAAGTCATATAAGAATGAATTGCCAGGGATTATCGGGCACTGCGTCACAAAAGACGGGCCATCCATGTGATTGGTCGCGTGCTGAAATAATCCGTGCCAGTGCTATAAAGAGAGACCAGATAAGTTATAAGTTCAGAGACAAATTCGGCAGCTGTCTGACAATAGATGTTGCTGTATCCATGTTGGTGTCGGTCAGTTCGTCGACGACGTTCAGCTGGAAGTGACTGCCCTAGAGATTCCTTAAGCGTGTACCGAGTGTTTCAAAGTGTACGTTGTAATTCATACCATGCTGCCTGTAATCAGAGGGCCGGGAAATACTCCGTTAGCTAGGACAGCGCTACGTGCAGTCAGTAGCGATGGACAAGGCTAACAGAAATGGTATAGCTCACTCGCGAGAGTAACCATCGGGAGAGATGACCTGGTTGACGATGGTAAGCGTCGCAACCGGGCCGATGCCAGCTAGCACTCTTGACGAAAGGGACGCCAAGATGAGTACGACGGATATCATGGCAGACGGAGTAGAGCTTGGACTGTAATAACTGACGAGCACCTTATACCCTTTTTCCATCTCATTCTCTGAGAGTCTGGGCCTTTCACGAGATGCCATGGCTGAGGCACGTCGGTGTGATCGAGCCTGTGAACAGAGAGGACAAGAACTGTGAGCCACGCGTCAGCGGGTTAATAGGCGGAGTCCGAGGGCTGTGATAGAACTCACAAGTTTGTGCTCAATAAGTCTAGGACCGAAATTTGAAGCGATGGGCCGCTCTCCGTACACATGGCTCATGAAGGGTGTCCGGGATTGGCAACAATCGATGAGTCCGAGTCGCGTCTTCGGCGCTCAGCCCTACATCACCCATTTTGAGCCGCCTGAGTGTGAGTTAGATAAAGAGGAGCATCCAAAGGGAAGCCGATAGTTGAATGTGGTGGACTCACGCATCCTTTTCGGCCAGTACACAGCCCGCGTCTTCTCGAAATGAAGTATACTGCCTGCTTGCAGTGCTGGCACAGTCGTCAGTGTACACTTTGTTCGCTTTCGCCAGCGACGTTTTGACGGGAGTAAGAAAAGAGCCATCGGGTCGAAAGTGTTCCAGACACAAGCAATGTGGTGGTTATATGTGGAGACACGCAGTAGAAGATGTGTTTGCGAAGTTTCCGCTGGGCTGCTCAGTGCCGGCTTGTCGGCTCCGTCGCTGAGTCAGCCATCGTGCGTTGACTGTCGCACTGACTCGCAGTGCTCTTGAATGTCAAATACCGGGTGTGGGCTGTCCTTCCAGCTTCTAACGGCCCACTACAGAGTTCAAGCGATATGTGTCGGGGCAGCCTGAGGCGACCTCATGAGCTCTACGTCTTCGCCCGTGGCTCGAACCAAATTGTTCACCCTTGCTCCCACCGTTGTCAATTACGAGTCGTGAACATCAACATCGCGCCCTGAATTGTGGAGTACGCCAGCGCCCTTCTTTTGATTCCAGCATGCTCGTAAGTTACTGCAAGTCGTCCTTTCGTACAACGAGCTGATGTCTTGCTCAGTCGGCTGCCTTCGAATCACGCCTATGTATGTTTCGACGCCAACATCGCACCCGTACAGGTACTTAAACACAGAGGGTATTTCTCTGCAATTGCCGCAAACTTGAGCTTCGGGATGCTGTAATATGTGGTAGGTTCTTACTTCTTCTGTTCAAAATCAAGACCGATAATCAAGTGTCGTGTACGTTCTGGAAGACAGGTACAGAGAGGCGGTCCGTATCGTAACTTCCGCGCACCTTTTGTGTTCCGGGTGTTGCGCGATTTCCAGTGACACAGAGAAGACGCATACTGACAGGGGACTGCGGGTCAAGCGACTGAATTGATGATATCCACAAGGCGCAGTCCGACCCGCGTCCCATCTAGGAGTGTTGTGACCGTCGATTGCAGAGCTCCGAGATTCGTCTCCCAAAAGCATCCGTCGCGCCTCGGTGCCGCACGCGAATGTATCTTCTAATGCCGCAGACTCGGCGCGCCTTCCTCTACACTCGCTTAACCTTTCATGGACGTCCCCGCCGATCGGTGTATATCAACAAGGGCACAGCTTGCGCAGCGACCGCTGAGGGATACGGCTTTGGTCACTGTTGTTCTCCTTCATTGATCCAGGTCGCCCCTACTGTGTCGCTGATGAATATGGGCTCCGTCGTTACGCATATCAATGCCGTCACCTCCTCGACGTGTCCTCGTGTCTACGTGTGGTTCTGACCCCGTCCTCGCGATAGGTGCTTGCCTCCGTGGAGCTATGCTCATGAAAGCACCGGGAATTGTTCAGATCGGTGAGCGTCTTGTCGCGGAGGGAAGGCTTCTGCACGCCCATCTGTATCTGTTCTTCTTACTCCTTCCTGAAGTGCTGAACGACCTCGATAAGAGAGGCAGGCGCGACAATCGTGTCGTTTCTTACTCACGTCATGCGCAAGCCCGGGCACGCGACAAATCACGGATCTACACTACGACGGGGTTGTATGTCAAATAATCGTATGAGGTTGGTCTATCGGAAAGGCGAAGTGGCGCACGTCAGTGCAGGTGCGAGGCACGATCACTCTATGTGACACAGAGCGACGCGTGTCATCAGACTGCTCCTATGCAGAGCAAGTAGGGGCGTGTATATCCTGAGCACGGAAAGACTGAGAGGTAGGTGGGGATTTAGTGGGTCTACCTTTTCGGTACGACATCAAGTACATGCCTCAACTTTCAACTCTCCCCCGGCTGCGTTTATTTGAGATTCGCTGGCACCGAACATTGCTCGATGCAGCAGGGTGGGTGGTTCGCATTATGATCGGCCGATGAACGTGGTCTAGGAATGATGGTAAAATTCAGTATTTCTTGAGACCACGAGGGTCTGGAAAGCAAAACATCTAACATCTCAGAAGTCAGGCAGATGCAGGAGGAAAGCCAGGGCGAGACACTTCGGGTTACTCAGTTAGAACCAGGTACTAGGTTGAATGACTCCCCATGAATCACTAGCCTGCGCGGTGCCCCAAGTTCCCACGATCATGGATAGGCGTGGGAATATTTCCATTAAGGCCTCCGAGCAACCTCCGAGTCGCTCAAGAGTCCGAATCTTTTCCCTTTCCCGATATCCTGTAATATTGTACGGCGACCTTACTCGCATTTCTCAAGCCTACACCCACGATCAAGAGGCGAAATCGTTCGCACTGCCATAGTGTGACAAAATTCTACGATAATAGGGCCCTCTTTTCTCTCGTTCTTGTACCCGTCATCCCGAGCAAACAGGTCTTCCTTCGAATGCTGGACCATCTTGGACAACAAGGATTGGGAACAGAGGGCTTGGACCAAACATGTGAGAATATTTGACACTCTTGAGCATGGTCCACAGATGGTGATGCGCTTGACCTCGCGGAAACGGCCTGTGCCTCAACCCGCTCGACGTATCTTGTCCATCGTGCAGTATCGATTCTGCGCTTGCCCACGTTGGACGGCAAGAAACCCATCAAGCGCAAACGTCCCAGGCGATTATTTCCGCGCTGCCCCTCGGACTCTCATCTCAGCAATACCGTGAGTCCACCTCGTCACCACGCCATGGACTCTCTTCAACGACCATCGGAGGACGCTCACGCCGCTTGTCTGGCGCTCGTCCGCTGACCTGCGCTCGTGGCACATCGTCGAGTCGACCATTGAATTGACCGTGCTCACGCCAAGCCGTTGCTCCGGGGCCGCTTCTCTGACGGTGGACACGATCGCCGTGGAAGGTGGCTTCCCCCCGCGAACTTGGACACGGACGTGCGTTGACTTTAGAGCTCGTGTGATGGGATTGCGAGAAGCATCGGTTGAGGAAGAATCGCAAGGTGGGCATGGTATAGATTTTCATTGGGGTGTGGATGGCTACGGCGTTCCGCAGACTTGAGGCTGCGAGTTCGTCGAATGTCGGAACGTGAAGACATATTTCAATCCGCCTTGTGCGTAAATTTGGCCCCTCCTTCCATGATACATGCCAACACCATCACCTCCGTCGTTACAGGCCAGTGGATGTAGTGCGTACAACTATGAATATTATTGTCACTGTCGGTATCTTCCTGAGACTTTCCTTCCTCTTGGACCTAGGCGGACACCGTTGCTATCAACAAATTTCGGGCTGAGAGGTCAAAAGGTTTGTAACCCAGTGCTAACTTCTTTCGACATCTGCGGTACCATGCACACACCCAACGCTCTCCGGGCGGTGGCTTTCCCGAACACGGCGCTGAACGTTTTCCGACTTTGAAATCGTTGTTCCGACAGTTCATCGGGCAACCTGTCGTGTTCTTTAGGACCGCGTTCACATCGCGGCGGTTCATTTGTTGATGGACACATGCAATATGTACCAGCGCGCGGTCTGTGTAGAACAATGTTACATTCAAGTTCCAACTGCGACCTTCCGAGGCCCATTCCCCCGTCATTTTTGACATTCGATCGAAGCGGGTATCAGAAAGTCGATCCTGAACTCTCTGCAAGCCGCAAACAAGCCGCTTGAAAGGCTACAAAATTTTCGTGCACTGCAGTTGTCTTGTATCTGCAGAGGGCGCTTTTGCTGAGTCAGCTCTCGCACCACGCAATCGTCAACGTCTGTCAACGTATTCATTACTATTCTCGAACCATTCACTTCGCTCCGAGACTTCGTCCTTTGGGACATTCCCAGAGAACAGTATGGCCATGAAAAGCTAATTCTCCTGCTATGATCACACCCTCGAACTGTACAGCTCGCTCCCACCGTTGTCACTCGCAGTCCCGACTCCCGAGTTTTATGCCGTGAACACGCCTTAGTAGCTGTGGAGTCTCCAAGCGCCTGGCGGTCAGATTCTTGTCTCGTGGGCATGAAGAACATAGAATTGTACTTCTGTCTTACCTCGGACCTCCAAATGTTCGACTCCAAGCATCACGATTGAACACCAGCCAACACTCCCTGAAGACCGTATATGGATTGGATCTCTGGGACTCCGACAGCAAGTGCGCGTGTCTCTACAATCTCAACGCCAGGTGGCGAAGCCCACCAGCCTTTAGACCGAGTGCGTGGTAAGCCTCGGGCACGTACAAAGTCCCGTCCATACACCATCAAGCCACATCAACCCGTGTCTCGATTCGGCGGAGCGGTGCGGTGAGTTGTGACGTCGACGGTACAGATGCCACTGATGTATGTCACTACTGTATGTAGTCTTCCCTGTCTTGTTACCTCGAATTCTTCGACTTGTCGGACTCCTCTTCCAGGAAGAGCTCATAAAATCTGATGTTCGACTTGTACGCTACGCGCTACTACTGCGAATGCCGCACGATGGTTTCGCTTTCCCGCATAATTCCTGCCGATCGTTGTTCTCATATCGGCCTAACCTTCCAGAATCTCGGCTATGCATGTCCTCGGCCTACAGACAGGGGGCACTCCATGGCCTCCCAGGATAGTGTTCGGCCTCTCATGGCCCTGTTACCGGAATCCTCTGCTTCTTCCAAACTTCGTCACATCTTAACGAGAACTGTCAAGACTCCATGTCCAGTGCAGATAGTTTCAGCTCCGTACTGACAGGGAATCAATAGCTCCCAATTCTTCGAATGACACTTCCAGGCGGTTGTTTCTATTCATTACCGGACGGATTCGTTAACCAGGATGCGGGGCCTGCATGTCGACTATATATAAGACCACCCTATCTCAAGTATCCATCATCAACCTTCAGTTTCAACAGCCTTCGTCATGTCTACCGCTACCGCATCTGCGTCTTCGTTCTCCATCAAGCCTTGGGTACGCTATCACGCCCTACCTGATCGTTACTGGAGGCCTGATCGTCTTGCAGATTGAATTGTCCCGTGTGGATAGGCTTGCTGGGAGCATGTTGATTTTCTGGCCACTTGGTGGGTGTCGTTGCCGCATGCATTTCCACCCGACCCCAACACCGCCTGCACCGATTAGCTTGGGGCCTCACCATGGCGGCACGAACAATCTCGATGTCATTGCCCGTCTACACAGTTCATCTTGTATATGGGCTGCTCGCCTCTCCCCTCCTTCACAGGTGAGTTGAAGCCATCATATGTGCATATGATGACTGATTATCCGTCGCCATTCTGTAGTGCGTTGAGCCTGTCACCGTGACTACCTTTGGAGTATCTGCTGACCTTCCCTCAGGTGCTGGTTGTATCTGGAATGACATCCTCGATCGTAACTTTGACAGACAAGTTGGCAAGTATCGCTGCACTTTCGCGTTAGCGCATGGCACTGATTGACATCCAGAGCGCACGAAACATCGCCCAATAGCGGACGGCCGCATCTCCGTTCCCGGTGCATTCGTCTTCTTGTTCCTCCAACTTGGTGTTATCGTCGGGTTGATGTGGCCTTTCAACGACCTCGCGTACGCCTCCATATCAAAGTTTACGTCGCGAGACAACGTTGACGCGTTCGCAGATGGAAGCTGGGGCTCATCATGGCGTTCCCTGTACCTGCCGTCTACCCCCTCCTCAAGCGCGTGACGTATTGGCCGCAAGCGTGGTTAGGTAGGCTCGATTTTTGCCTCGATTTTGCTTGGAGACGCTGACGTCGCACAGGCATCGCGATGAATCTTGTCAGCCTCGTCGTATGGACCGCATTGCAAGCGGACATCTCTCCTGCTGCGCTGACGCTGCTCCTTGCTTGCTGGTCGTAAGTGTCGCCCCTCCTATCCACCCAGATCTCCGAACACTGATCCCCGTTCCGCGTACAGCTGGACACTCTATTACGGTACGCGCCCACTTCTTTCCGTCTCGTAAGATACGCGGATCAGTCGCTGATCTGCATCGCAGACACCATTTATGCTTGCCAGGACAAGCGTGACGACATCAAGGCGGGGGTCAAGTCCACAGCGCTCCTCTTCGGGAAGCACATCAGGGCTGTGCTTTCTGGGTTTGCGGCCTTGTTCGTCGGCGCGCTCGCCGCCGCGGGCTACCTCAACCACAACGGTCTGCCGTTCTACGCGCTGGGCGTGGGCGGCGCTGCGGTTTACCTGACCCGCCAACTGAACACCGTGGATCTGGACAATGTGAAGAGCTGCTTGCATGCGGTGCGTATCGCGTGGATATGCTGCGGAGATACGCGTTACTGATTTAATTTCGGGATGCAGTTCGAAGGAAACGGGTTTACTTTCGGTACTATCGTGTGGCTCGGCCTCTTTGCGGATTATGTCCTTGCATGACAGCTTCACTGCGAAGTGTCAACTCTATCCCCTTCCTTATGCCTGACTACATCAATGTTCGTATTCGTCACTTGCTCTTAATGACCTTGTATATGCGTGTGTCTCCCACAGCTATCCGTTGTCCCCTGTCGGTTCACAGATCCGAAGGCTCCCAAGAAGTTCTACGTCTTCTTCCGATAGCCAGATTCCCGGAGTTCAACCGCTGGAGCCTGCTGGTCCGCGGAGAGAATGAGCGAATGACGGACGACTCCGTTGGGGCGCTACTTTGACGGATGCAAGTTGCAGCGTTGTCCTATGACCAGCCACAAATAGTCGAGGTAGAACACATCCGTCGCCAGTTCACCCCCATGAGGCAAGCCAGCCCGTTAGGCTGCGCTTCTGAGTCCGTCCGTGCGACAAGTCTCCGGCTCTCCGTGGCATCTCTCGCACAACGCACCACGAGCACGCGAAAGAAACGCGGCTTGGCAGAAGCAAAAGGATATTCGGGTGAAGCACCGACCTGTCATTCGGTGATTTACACGCACGACATACACACCCTCAACCTGCCACCGCTTGGCGTTCCCTAGCTCCACATTGGACATTCTTGACTTGATGTGAAGTCCGCGTCCAATCAGATTGAATACGGTCACGAATCAAACATGTGAAGATACGTACCACTCGTACATAAGTGATGTAAGGCGCCAATCGCAAGGACGAGTGGCCATCGTCGTCATCATTGTCGTCGATTTGGAGAGGATGCTCGATGCCGGCCCTAGGTAGGAAAAACCGGAACACGAACGATTCATGGACATCCTGTGTGATCTTTCCCATCTCGGGGGGCTGGACGAAACTTCGCATACCAGTAGTCTATGCAGAGCGTGTGAGCTGGTGCTGTTGTGACCCAGTGACGACGGCACAGTCAGATGGTCACACCCGCTCTGTCCCAATCCGGGGAGCGCTCGTAGATGGGATGCCACCTCTGCTTGTCGAGAACCGACGTACTCTTGTGGATATGGGAGGCTCTAATGGGTTATGACATGTCAATAATAGCTCGCTCGTATAGCCACGCGAACCGGAGATGGTTTCGAGCGGGCATCCGGCATATCCACGGGTCGAGGGAAGATTTGCGAAAGCCACTGACTTGGCGATATATTGTCGCAGTGTTCTCCGGCGCACAATTCAATGGTCTCTGTTGTGGTATATTGTAAGTCAGCGGTGCCTATTGATGGACGCAGATAGCAAGGACGGTTCCGAGCAGTCACCAGTCTGTTCATGATCGCAAAAATTCTTTCGTTCGTTAGCTATCTGTAGTGCTATCCCAAGCTTCTGCTTTTAATGAAGTCATGCAGACATGGATAGCCGGTGGTCGGTCCAAAACGTCGGATGCTGAGGGTCCCACAATAGGTGTCATGCTTGTCCTTGACAATGAAGTATTGCGCTTGCTTACCGTGCTTGCTGCTTGACACGCTGAATGCGTAGCGGATTTAGAGGGTCCGCCGAGTAAAGTTGTCGGCGGCGTCTACCGGGACATATCGTCGATCGAGGAAATGAAACATCTCGATGACGCAGATGGGTTCAGTTCAGGGCTATGACCTGACTCGGACAGAACCCGGAACTGCAGAGTGAACTGAATGGACGACGTGGTGATTTTGAGACCGAGTACTATGAAGGGAGGGGCTCGCGGTGATTTCACGAGAGCGGTCATGACGGGTGCTGAGTAAGCATCTGAGGCGGAGAGAGTTTGGCCAGAGTCGCTGGTTAGAGGGCCCCGAATGCTGCAGGTAGACGCACCATCATATGGATGCACTCGCGATCGGCAGGTGTAGAGCGCAATTGAGCTTGAGAACAGCGGTATCGGAGCAGACGAGTAGTCGACCAAGTTACAGTAGTAATATTGTCGTCAGGACCTACATGGACTCGGAGACGTCCATCAGAAAACTAGCCAGTCAAAGTGCGCAGTCATGTAACAGGTTCTGGCGCACCTCGTCGTCATCATATAGGGCCGCCCAAGGTCGATAATCCTGCTAGCTTATTCAACCCAACTACTCTTTGCTCGGAGGAGACGTCATCGAGACCTTACCTGTGCAGCGAAGCCTGGGCGAAGCGTTAGGAAGATGTAGCATCAACAGTAAAGAGCGTCCTGCTCACTGGGTGCGCTGCTGTTGTTAGCTGGATCAGGAGAAACGCGAAGAGCTCTTTGGGTTAGAAACGTACTAGTAGTGGCCGCAGCCGTAGCCTAGCCCTCGTATGTGTAAAAGTGTCAAGACAAGAAAGTCAAGAGAAAGTCGTCGAAATTTGGATTTTCGTGGAAGTGTACGTCACGCGTCACGCGTCACGTGGAAAACTGTCAGTGGCACGTGCGAGTTCGCGTCGCGTCGCGTCGTTAAGTTTCCGACTGAGCCCTCACAGACCGAGCTAGCTCGAAGGCCAATGTACAGTGGATGTCTCTATATCTAATTTGAGAGCAGTTCTAAAGTCAAGAATACTGCAGAAAGACCGACATGAGTCGTTGTGAATACCACTAGTAATGAGATAAGAGACCCTGGATCCTGGTGTATACGCGCGGAAAGGAAAAATAAATACAATTCCACCAGTCCGACAACACACTGATCAAGAAATTCCAAAACACATAGAGGGAGAGGATCATGAAATCGTGAGGGATTCCTTGATCGTGCTGATTAAGACGTGGAATTGATGAATGCATTGTACTGAGGACAGAGCTGTGACCAAGCCGCTGCAAAAGAATGCTCGTCAATTATCCCATATCAACATGCAGGTATATCCACACACCCGACACGTCACCGTCCACTGACGGCACGTCTGTGACGTCCTCCGCAAACACGGCGGCAAAGCCCCTTCACACGTCAACTCAGCGAAAACTGACATCTTTAGAAACGAGAATGGCGTACGTGTTGAGATGCCAGTCAATGTGGCAGTGGAAGAACCACGGTCCAGGATTATCAGCAGTCCAGCGAATCGTCACGTTGTCTCCTATATTGCCGATGCTGACGACATCGCGTTTGACCGGGTTGACGAAGTTGTACGATGAGTTGCCGGCGCTGCGCACGACGGAGAACGTATGCTGCATAGCACAATTTCAATCATGCGGAGAGTGATCAAAAAAGACACGCACCCCGTGTAGATGCACCGGATGCTACAGAATGGAAGTGATCAGCAGACGAAATAAAGTGCACAGGAAGAGGCTGTCATACCGGGCCACCGAAGGCGCCACCAGGGATCGAGAGCTCGACGACTTGACCTGAATTAGCGCTGTATATACTTCCCTTAGGAAGGAGTGCTGCTGCAGACGATGCGCCGCTGAGTATTTGCAGGAGCACAGGAACAGTCGGTGGCTGGAAAGACACGCCGTTGATTGTGAATACCACGCCTAACTGCACGGCATCAAAGCTTTGTCAGGACGAAAGATACAGAAAAGCGGATTTGATACAGACAGACAGAACATCGAATTGATAGTTGACGTCAGCGCCACCTGGGACGGGGTTCCCTGGCTACAGAGGCACAAATGTATTAGTGACGAAAGCTTGCATCGGAAGAAAACAATAACTGGCGTACCGCGGCGGGAGCTGTGAGTGGCTGATAACGACATTTTTGGTAAGATAGATGTATAACGCGATGAAGATACTGCGAGCCGTACATGGAGATCAGTCTCCACCATCGGGAGGTTGGTCGTGCTCGAGGTCGTCGGCTCTACTGCGGGGGCGCCAGAATAGCGCAAAATGGCACAATTCTGGCCACCATCGGTCGTCGGGACTTGAAGCAAGGTGCTCGGAAGAGCGCGGATCCCTGCGTCTCGTCAAGGAAGCGCAACGGTGCATTTTAAGGGACGTACAGTAATTGTTGACAGGTTGGTTCGCATTGAGCTGCGATATTGCAATCAGTGCCGCCCACCGGTAGCTTTTCCGAAAGCACTCACAACAACAGAGTACCGTTGGCCTGCAGGCCATCAGTCGATATATCGAGCGACAGAAGATAGCAGCTCACCGACGAAGATAGAGATGTTGTCCACAAGGAGGGGCTCGACATTCTGACCATCGACTTCAATGATTGTGAACTGATGGTTGTCGATTGAGAATGTGAAGCTAGGATCACAAGCAATTTGAGCGATGCGCAAGCGGTACCTGGAAACGTTGTGCATTAGCATGGAAGCATCCATGGAACAAGAAGGGGAAACTGACCGCGTGCCTTGGACGACGTTGACAACAGATAGAGTAGTGTTGGGTCCACCGATGTATCGGCCCACTCCGTTGATCAAGCCTGAAGCGGGGATTCTAAATCCAGGGCATAGACGGTCAGATCGGAGAACGTCGATCAATGGGTTCGAAGCACTTACGGGACCGGTGGAGCGTCGGGGGAGTAGTAGTGGTACCTGGAAACAATTCATTTAGTCAATCTCTCCACGAGAAGTGGAAGTGTGTCTATACCAGTCCGCGAGCGTGATTACTGTGTCATCTGATGAGCAAAATGGAAGTCAGCAAATGTCCGCGACGATGACAGTCGAGAGCGATTCACCGTTGTCAACATCATATAAGGAGAGATGGGGATCATTAGGGTCATAGATGACGATGGCGCCCCGCAAACCGTCACAATATTGGTTACGGAAGTGACTGTGATACCAGTATGTTCCCTGAGGTAAAATGCATGCAGTTAGCCTCGGCGTATTCGAGCGACAGCGCATCAAGCTCACCGCCTGATCGGGGACTGTAAAGTCGTAGAGGAAAGAGTTTCCCGGGATGATCGGGCACTGAGTGACGAACGAAGGACCATCCACGTAGTTTGTTGTATGCTGGAACAGGCCATGCCAATGCTGTGCGAGAATGTTAAGGTCAGATCAAGGTAAGAAATCGCAAGGCTGAATGCTTCTGACTATAGAAGTAGCGGTATCCATATTAGTGTCGGTCAACTGGTCGCTGACAGTAAGCTGGAAGTTATCGCCCTGGATAGTAGAGTCAACACAGAACAGTCGTAGTGACGTCTCTAGCATCCTACCTTGTTACCTGAGATAATAGGTCCGGGAAACACCCCGTTTGCTAATACAGCACTGCATGTGACTAATAGTGCCATGCCTGACTCAGTGTATAGGTCGACTCACTCGCGAGAGTAACCATCGGGGGAGATGACCTTGTTTGCCACATTGATGTTAGCGACAGGGCCAATGCTAGCCAGCACTCCCGACAAAACAGAAGCCCAGAGAATAGTGAAGGGGAATGGATGAAACATTGCGAAGCTCGAGGTAAGGGAGAGCCGTCAACTGTGGAATTGAACGGCTCGCCGAATAGCTCTTTATACATCGGAATGCTCCTACTTACTGAGGCTGTTCTCGATCGGTGACTTTGAGCCATAATTCGTTCGCGCGACGTCAAGGCCAAGGCACGTAAATGCGGTCATAGTACGTCGAGATGAAGTATACGAGAACTGTGAGCCGCATGTCAGCGGGACTGACCCCGGGCGGAGTTTCCGACGGACATGACGAGCTCGAGGATTCTCGCCAGGGGATGGACAAAGACTTCCAAAGGAAGGGGTGCTCACCACATGGATGGCTCAGGTGGATATGAGCACTGGAAATCAATTGTGTCACAATCCTGCATCGCGCAATTCGCACATCCCGGGCATCAGTCAAGCAAGCGCCAGTTTTCATTTTGAAGTGATAGACCATAGGGTTTACGGGTTCACGACTCGCAGATAAGACGCCGGAATCGAATTTACATCTTCTGGGTTCATGTGCAGTTGAGTAACTGCTTACCCAGGTAGCCGGAGGACCAGTGGCAGATTTGTCTATATTGCTGCTTCAGTACTCAGCACCTTCCGAAAGAAATTCTCACCCATACCAATCAATCGCGCGGATATGGAGACCATGGCGTACTCGAAGACGTTCCAAAAGATAAGTAGTGTCGAAACAAGGAGGATGTCCCGGACACCAGCTTCGAAACCCGAAACTGATCTGGCTGAGTCAGCTTTCGTGGGACAAATTTGGCGAGTGATTTTTGCAGCGAAATTTCCTGACCGTGGCATCAACGTGGCACACCTCAATGCTTCACCATCACCATACTACGAATCTGTACGATGCATCACCTCGTCTGCTTGCACCATGAATTCCTGCGCCCAATTCGGATTTTGAAGTCCTGCGAGTATTTATTAACCACCCAAGTTACCTGCGCTTCGACACATCGTTGTCCTTTCCATCATGCCGTGAACATGTGCATGTTTCTGTGGAGTATACAAGCGCCAGTCACGGCTTCTTTGTATCGTGAGCAGGCTCGTATCGAAACTTGCCTCGGTCCTCGGAAACCCTAGTATCTTGCTGAGATCAAATTTTCGCCCTTCGTACAGTCCGGCTTCAAGCCTCGCCAGAAGTATGTCGGGATCAATTGACGGAGCCGATGTATCTAGGGAGCTCAAACCATTGTCTGTCATTGCTCTCGCTTCTTACGCCCACAATCTGTGCTGATAATCAAGTGACGTATACGTTCCCATGGACAAGCTCAGCTGCGACCTTCAGGTCATCCTAGATGTTGAATATTGTCTGGCAGCGAGAGGCTGGTGGTTCATACCGACAAGGGAAGATCGTCGACAAATTCACTGGCATCTCTTATGCTCGTGCCCAATTTCGCTCTGACGCAGTGTCATCGCGGAGCTAGAGTGAGCCCTCCGAGAGTTTCCGTCCCAGCTCGGTGCCGTCTTCCCAAACTTAATGGGTATTCCCTCGTGGACTGTTGACGCCGCAAGCTTGGTGTGCCCTTTCTATAGCCCTCTTGTTGTCCACGGACGCCACGGATCCTTCATATTCAAGCGTACCGAGTGCGTTGTCTGGCTATGGTTAGCCTGCTCGTGCGTTTACGGACAGCGCAGTAGACCTCTGTCATGTGTGCCCTGATCATTAACCCTTTCACACCAGATTCATGTCCGCGTCGCGCCGATACAACTGGCTTCCCTTCATCGTGTTACTCCAATCAATGCCGTTACTGTCAAGGTGTCTGTCTGTTCGTGAGCGCTCTTCTCGTCCTCTCGCAAGCCCCCTTCAGGTGGAGCTGCATCGAAGATCTATCCAGGTGGTGCAACTCTTGTCGCGGAGAGTTCCGTCTACCGTGAGTTGCTCATCCAGGGGCTTCTGCTCTTTCTAGGGTTTCTTCGTGCTGAACTAGATGGGTGCCCGACGGCTTTGACGGCAAATGCCAGTGAGCTATGGAGTTGTGGTCACTTTGAAGATCGTCACCGCGAAAATGACGCTCGGTGATGCGCGCATACGGACCCGGACGCGCGCCAACCTGTCCAACTGAAAAACGCGGTACCGACACAAAGTATATATAGGCCACGACGAAGTGGAGCTCGGTGTCCATTTCGAGGAACGATCAGTCCTCGTGACGGGCGCTGACCAGTGCTATTGAATCGGAAGTTCATATCTTGCTGCTCATTGTCAAGGGTCTCCAGCTGGTCGCCTCCTTCTCAGGGTTGAGATGACGCTGTAATACGAGCGCTGCTCATAAACGATCTCTCGAACACAGCAAGGAGATCCGCGGGAGACGTCCAGCCTGATGAGGTTGACTAATGGCATTGTCATGTGTATATACTCCTAAATCCTAGAAAGCTCGGTGACCATTACTTGATTAGTATCATAATCAACATATCTGTCCAACAAGAACGCCTGGAAAGGTATTGCGGATGACCTCTTACTCACACTGCTTTCCCCATGCTCTCAACTTCGATCCGTACGACAATCCCACTCCGACTCTGTCTTCCGTCGAACCCACACTCTGTTGCACATTTGGATTCCCTTCGAGGCACGGTGCACTTGAACGAAGACGCGGCGCCTTGGCGTATCGTCGTCGTTTCAGAGCTAACACCGCGGCCGATGCGCACGGTGATCAGTGCGAACTAAGTGTCGCCGTGAGCGCCATGACGGACAAACCAACGGAAGGATGCTTACTACTATCCCCTGTGTGCGGCGAAAGAGCAGGCGTCAGTAGATTCAACGTCAAGTTGTATGACCGGCTTACAATGACAGGAGAGGTCTGAAGGGCAGAGTGGTCAGTTTTCCTAGACGGCTGATTTTGATACTCAGACTCACGGCGCTAAGGGGAATCAAGAAGGCGATGGTCTTCGCAGAAAACGTGGCCACTAGTACGACTAGTGAAGCCAGATATATAGCACCTTGGATGCTGCTTCAATGTATGCCCTGACAGACGACGAGGTTTAACAGACCTGATTCCACGATGACAATGGCGACACGGGTCAGATAAGGCGACACCGCAAGGTCCCGGTTCTGAAACTGGGTGCATAGGATGCGGAACGCTATGAGACCTAGGGAACGATACAATCTCGCGATCAGCATGGATAGTTGACACATGAATTCTACATACCGGTGCATATTCCATTGAGCGCCAGCGTGCAGGAGAAGAACGAGTTGGCCATCGTCTCCAGCCTGTTGTTGAACAACATGACGTCCCCAAATGCTTTCAGCGTGCAGATGGTAGACACTCCGGTCACTGTCAAAAGCTCGGCATACTTGAAGGGTTCGGAGTTGAATGGAATGACTGACCACCAGCCGCTATGAAGAGCAAACAAGGAAGCATGACAATAGACCAGGAAGAACCCCAAACGACGTAGCAACGATATAACTGTACGCAGGATGTTGGCTGATATTGCATATCTTGAGAAGTAGGATGTACGTACCATGAAGAGGTCCGAAAGGAGGGTCTCGATCAGATAGATCGAGTTGAGCGCGATGCTGAATGTATCGGCCACTGATTTGTAAAAGAGGTCGGCCCCGCTGGTTGTCTGATTGCGTTGGAACGAGAGAAGAAGTCGGATGGCATCGACAAATTCATGCTAGACCAACGAAAGTGTGAGGTCAGGAAAGGACTTTCTCTGGGCCATGCAACGACGTACTGAGGTGATCAAGACGAAAAGAGTGCATGACACCGCCAGGAGGCGGATGTTCAGATTTGATTGAGCACGCTTCCGGTGCAGCACCGCGACGGATGCGCCAAAAAGAGAGAGATATATACCTGTCGATAGGATAAATAACCTGGATGGGTATTATGAGAAGAGATGACATACCATAGAAGACGGATTCCAGACAAAATGCGATTATCTCTGTAGCTGAGACGGTCAATGCCATGGCACCCAAGGGATCTGCGCGAAGGAAAGAGAGGGAGAACACCCATAGTTCAACGCCAGTCATAAGGCATCGCTCCTTCAGCTATCTGAAAAACCGTTCAGTCAACATGTGGCATACCTCAAATAGCGCCGTCTGACACACGTCGGAGGCATAGAGCTGTGCAAGTGCAGTGTCCACTCGCATTTCTGCCTTCCGATGCCTACAAACTCGCACTCAGCGTCGTAGTGGAGTGCACAATCGGATCCAGTTGGCTAGGAATTATGCGACGGACAGGTGCTAGAGACAGCTGCAGACCACCAAAAGAGTCTTGCCCGGCGGTACTTTGTGGCGCTTGTGGACTGTTTGTCAACGAATCTACATATCGAGCATGGCCCAGTCCTACACCCAGGGCGCACTTACCATCCCTAGAAGGGTCAAGTGTCCGCACCCTGTTCCAATTACTTCCACCATGGGGGTTTCAGCCCGTCGTTTCGGACCCCTTGCTGTACCGTGCAAGATATGAATATGCGCAATGGGATGATGCAGCGTGGAAGGGGCGCCAGAAAATGATATATCCGGTCGCCTTGCTTGACGGAACTCTGGAGGTAGTATAAGTAATCAAGCAGTAAGTAGTGAAGTTATGTTCAGCAAAGACGAAGACAAATTTCCCACGGCAGCTATACGATAGCGCCACGTGCTCCGCGTCCCCCCCTCTCCTCGTTGCACGACACAACTCCCATCGATCCCATCGCCCTTTCTTCCATACCACAAAGCAACGAACAAGGTGACAATGGCTGCGCCACCCCCGCCCGCACCGAGCCGATCAGGTTCCAGCTCGACTGGAGTGCGCCCGAAGGGCATCCTCAAGAACGCACCTAACAACACACCCGCACAGCAGTGCGTACACCGTGCCTCTGATGCATCCTTGTTCCTAAAAACATAGATGTGTGCAGCCTACAATGGGACGAGGAAAACCTCGCACTTACGGAGGCGCAGAAAGACAGTCAGATGAAGATCACCGAGCCCAAGACGCCGTACGTGCGATATAATGCGGAGCTCGACGAGGTCGAGGGCGGTGCGTGCCCAAAGCTCTTTGCACATCACTCAACGACTCTTATATGTTTCGCCGAATAGATATTCCGACCCTGCATCTCTCGGACTCGCCGCACGCACACCCGCCGTCCCCACCGGCTCGCCTCGCGAGCCCCGTGCCCGTCTCACCGGCGTCGCCCTCCGCACGCCGGACATCCTTCTCTTCAAGCGTGCGCTCGCGAAGCGGCAGCTCGAGCCGCAGCGCATCATTCAACCTCGCGGACGCCGCGCGCGGCGAGCGTGGCGAGGTGGAGGAGGAGGCCCCAGACGAGGAGATGACGCCCGAAGGTCAGTCCATCATTCTCCCCTAGCGTCGGTCCTCTGCAGTGTAGCGATCCAGGAGGAATACTGACTCGACGGACAGCGGCGGCCAAGCATGCGGAGTTCCTGCGCGCACGGGGCCGGCACTACTCGAACGAGGCCGAGGCGATGAAGGTGCGTGCTGCGTCTGTGAAGAGATATCTGTGCCGATGCATCTGCCGGGCGTAGCGGGCGGCGCAGCTGATGGACGAGGACGATGACGAGGCCAGCGGCGGCGAGCCCCCTGTACCGCACCCCCCGAAAGTCAACGGCGTCGCGTGAGCTGGGCTGGAAGCGGTGTGTGGCGGGTCGGGTTTCCGCTATGGCCCGGCTACGTTGACTGGGATGCATCTGCGCCATGGATGACGCCCCGAGCGGCGTGTAGAGAAGAGAAGAGAGCACGGATCTGTGCGTGTATGTATGTTCCCGGTGTATCTTGCGGACGAGTATATCCTTGTACTGCTCGGCTTTGAGGCGAGGCTGAATCGAGTAGTTTTATTGTCTATATCGCGTACTTGGTCTCTCTCACTGACACTCTTAAGCTGCTCTCAAGTCCCCTCAAGATGTCGACCAGAGGATATCCGCATCGCAGGTCCAGCCCTATCTCGGCGGCGTCGGCCCGTCTTCCTCCGGGCTATCGGAGGTCTCCTCCTGGGAATTCCGGCCATCGCCGTACCGGCCTCGAAGCGCTTCCCCCGCACGCCGCGTAGCGCTCTACTTCGCTTCTGCTGCTGCGCAGTCGGATTCGGCTGGGGTTGACTACGTACTCCATCTCTGGAGCAGACAGTGATCTGTTCTTATCCTATGTGCGACCTTTCAGAGCTTGCGTATTCTCATTCGACCTGGTGGGTGCAAACTGGGCGCGTTGTGCAGTACCGAGAGTCCGACCCGGCTTAGACGGTGCGTTGCCTGCGAATCCTCTTCTGCTCTGATCTTGCTTAGGAGTTATAGAATGAACTATCTTCTCCGAGATGTTCGCATATTTGGCGCGTTTTTGGCGCGTTCATCCTTGCTTCTTAGAACGAAGAACACGAGACTTGTCAGCTGTGCAGACACACTTGCTTGGGTAGCGCGCGGTTGGCCAAATACTGAGGAGGCGCGGATGCTTACCCCGACGTCGCAGGTCTGAATATCACGGTGTAAGCACCCCCTCGGATTCAGGTCTGATCGTTTTTAACAGCCCGAGATTCAACTGAGGCCATGCGACGTAGACGAGGCAGAAGAGAAAAACACATACTTGCCGGGCGGCGCCGGCTGTCGCCCTAAAGCTGAACGACCGGGCCCCGAGGCGCTTCACAGCGACAAAACAGGCGCTCTCCCCGGCGCAAAGAGAGAGGAAGGCAGATGCCCAGTGAGACGTACGTGTGAGGCTTCGATGTGTGCTTGTATGACATGTACGTGTCTCTTCTTGTCATTGGTTCTGGGAATCTGAAGACAGGACAGAACTGGAGACTACCCCTGCCTTCCGGATGACCATGAGTGTAGTCGCGGGTGCACAGCGAGGGAGGATACCCCGAGCAACGGTGCAGGTATGTTCAGGACTCGGCAGCTCGGCGACGGTAGGCGCCGGAGTGAAACAGGCTACGCGGCTGCCTCTTTTGGTGGGTCGTCTTCAATCCCTGCTAGAGCTTGGATCTTCCAGATGCCGTCGGAGCTGCTTCCATGCCAAGCAGGCCTGTCGTATATAAAGACCTCGCCATGCCGATCCTGTTCTCATCGCCTTCTTCCCTCTCCCCATCATCATGTCGTCGACTCCGTCCATCAACGCTGAATACGACCTCATCCTCGCAGGCGGTAAGCTATACCCTCTAGCGTGTTCCTTTCTATTGTTTAACATGTCGGTACCCAAGGCGGGACGGCCGCCGGTGTCATCGCTGGGCGCTTGGCCGTAGCAGACCCCACTTTACGCATCCTCATCCTTGAAGCCGGCCCTCCCACACATAACATACCCATCCACACCCAGCCCGCCCGGTTCTTCAACCATCTCTTGCCCACCTCTACCACTGTTCGGTTCCACACGAGCAAGCCTAGCGCTGCTGTTGGAGGCCGGGAGGTTGTTGTGCCCTGCGGTCAATGTGTAGGAGGTGGCTCTAGCGTCAATTGTACGTGCATATATGCGCCTGATTCTCATGGGTTAGCTTACACGACTCTAGTTGCAATGTACACGAGGGCGAGCAAGTCTGATTATGACGACTGGGAGAAGGAATTCAGCAATCCAGGCTGGGGCTCTGAAGATCTCATCCCACTTCTCAAGAAGGTAGTGTATGTCTTTCACACCAAGCGTGCATTTCTGACTGTTCGATAGTCGGAGACGTATCAAGCCCAACCTTCCGCACCAACACATGGCTACAGCGGTCCACTGAAGGTGTCGTATGGCGGAATTCACACGAATATCGGGAAGGAATCCCTTGCCGCTGCTCTAGCCTTCGACAAAGAGCGTCAAGCGCCTGAGGGTGCGGATCCAAATGATTTCACATCCGTGAACGTATATGGGGTACGTATTTATTTTGGCCCAAGTATCCAGTGCTGAATTTCATGAAATCCAGAGGTGGCAAAAGTGCGCTTCATGCATGGAAGGATATCGCGACTGGATTACTGACTTGAATTAGGTGGATTGACGCGGAGGAAGGAACACGCTCCGATGTTCCCCATCATTTCCTTTACCCACAGGAACACAATCCGAACCTCACTCTTCTTACTGCCGTCCACGTACAACGCGTAGTATTTGACCAGTTTGTGCATCTTGCACTTCCTGCCTTCCGATCTGACTCGTACTAAACTAACAGGAATGGCCGGGCTTCAGGTGTCGAGTTCGTTTGGAATCCCCGATTCCTCCCCGAGGGCGATCGCGAGGTTCACACAGTCAAAGCAACCCGTCTAGTCGTTGTGTCAGCTGGCGCTTTCGGCTCTCCTGGTATCCTTGAACGGTCTGGAATCGGACGTCCGGATATTCTTGAGAAAGTGGGCATCAAGCAGCTCGTCGACCTTCCGGGAGTCGGGGAGGGTTATCAAGGTGCGTGGTTTCACGGTTTAGATGAGCAAGAAGTACTCATGTATGTCAGACCACAACGTGCTGTTCGTTCCCTATAATACTTCGCCCGAGGCGGAAACTATCGACGCGATCATACGGAGCGAGGCGCCTGGATTTACTAGTGAATATGCTGTCGCTTTATTTATTCCCGAGCGTTTCTTGACTTTCATGCCCATACAGCCGCCCTAGATGAGTGGTTGCAGACGGGAAAGGGACTTATGGCGCACAAGTAAGTCGTCATGTCTCTTTTCACAGGCATCTAACTGATCTCCTTGCGCGAACCAGCTCGATCGATTTCGGGTTCAAGATGCGTCCGACACCCGCAGAACTCGAGGCGTTTGGGCCCGTATTCAGACATCGCTGGGAATCCTACTTCGCGGGAAAGCCAGATAAACCGGTCCTTTGGGTCGGCGCATGTGCGATGTACGTTTATCGTGTACGGGATGTATCCAATTTATTGATGGGTCTGTAGGCTGGTGGCGGATCCGAGTACTGCGCCACCACGGAAATACTTCAGCATGGGCTATTTCAATGTACGACTCTCTTCTGCATCCTGGGAAGCAATGGCATACTCACACGAATATACATTCTAGGAGTATCCTGTTGCCAGGGGATATGTACACGTCACGGATAAGGACGACGTTTCTGCACCCACCGACTTCAGTGCTGGTTACCTGGAATCGTGCGCTCATGTATGCGTTTCTATCATGTGTGCGAAGCTTACAGGTGTCTCCAGAATGGCCGATGTGACCCCCCTCATATGGGCTTACAAGCATACTCGCGAGATAGCACGCCGTATACCCCTCTTCCGTGGCGAATATGCGCCTCTCCATCCACGTTTCGCGACCGACAGCCCTGCAGCTATCGTCGAGCGAGCCGAGGGCCCTGTTCCTGTGGACGCTCCCAGAATCGTGTACTCCGCGGCAGACGAAGCTGAAATAGAGCGTTACACGAGAGAAATGGGTGAGTTCTACCACTGTATGCTGTGGCGAATCCCTTTAACACTCGTTCTAGTCTCGACTGCTTGGCATTCAGTGAGTCAGAGCATAGAGCCTGTTGGACATTTGCTAAACTTTACGATAGCTCGGAACATGCTCCATGAAGCCGCGCGCTGAGGGCGGTGTGGTCGATCCCGCATTAAATGTTTATGGCGTCACAGGTCTCAAGGTCGCCGGTATGTTTCCTGTTCTATTCCAGTGCATAAGATACTCATCTTGTTACTACAGACATGTCAATTTGCCCCGGCAATGTCGGCGCGAACACGTACTCCACTGCAGTCGTCGTGGGCGAGAAGGCTGCTGTCATCATCGCAGATGAGCTCGGTATCGTAGGGGTTTAGTTTTCGAATCATTCTTGAGTATTGTAACGTGTACGATTTTGGCTTCTGCGCATGGGCCGCAGTTGGTTAATCCGAGTCCAAAGACGAACGAACGTCCGTGAACATGTGTCGTGTAAGCTAGCTCACATACATGAGAGTCGATGGAATTGCACCAAGCAAAACGGGTTATTTGAGATATGTCGCACTCTTATAACGTACACTATCGCCGACTGCAGGCCACGTCTATGCCTCAAGAGGACCATCGCCCGGGCCCGGGTCATTCGCTGTGTCCGCACCGCGCAGCTCATACGGCCCACTGCCCACCACCTCATCCTCCTCCACTTCCGTGTCGCCGCCGCCCGCATCTGACTCTCTCCGCGACCCAAGCATCGAGACCCGCCAAGACAGCAGCGCCTCCGGCGGTCGCACACCCCCGCGTCTTAGTCGTGGAGGCGGTGAGTCTGTCGGGCCCGGGACGGTATGCGGCAGCGGCGACGGCGACGGCGCGTGGCGGCTGAGCCAGGACAGCGGCCGTGTGCGCTCGCGCTCAGGGGCGACGGCGGGGGGTTCTGGGGGCGTAGCGGAAGAGGACGACGACGGCGTGAGCTCGGGGTATTGGGACGGGGCGGGGACCGTCGCGTCGGGGTACGAGCCCCACGGGAGCTCAAGGCGGCGCATGGGCGGGAAGAAGCGGCGCGGGGGCACCGCGTCGTCCTCCGGGGCCTCGCCGCGCGTGCTCGACCGGCGGCGCGCGGTGAAGTCCGAGAAGTCCGTCGTGCGCGAGCGCGCGGGCGGGCGGCGGATGGAGCCCTGGCGCGTGAGGGCCGCGCCGCTCGCGCCCGTGCCCGCGCTCGTCGCCCACGGCATCGTCCACGGCACGCCCTCCTGCGCGGCCCAGTCCTCGTGCCGCTGGCGCAGCATCGCGCTCGCGCGTGCCTGGCGCACGCGGGTGGCGGGGTCTGCGGGGGGTAAGGGGCGGTGCGGGGGGCGCGGCGTGGGCGGGTACGCACCGTGCGGCTGCGGCGCGACGTAGGCGTCGTAGAGGTCTGCGTTGGAGGCGGCGCCCGGCGGCTCGAGCATGCCCTCGAGCGACTCCGTCTCGTCGTCGAGCTCCATCTCCTCCGGCGGGACGGTGAGGTAGTCGGAGAGGTTGAGCGACGTGCGGCGCCCCAGCAGGCCGCGCACGCCGCGGTCTCTGTGCACGCGTGCGGGCGCGGCGAGCATGCGCAGCCCCTTGGCGGTGCGGTCTGCGATGAGGCGGCGGTCGGCGGGTGCTTGGCGATTCCGGCGGTCCGCCATTTCCTGCGCGCACAGTCAGTGCGCGGCTGCGGCTCTGTCCAGGGATTGCCCACGCACCTTTACCAGTAGCTCCGCCAGGGAAGTCGTGAACGAGTCGCCGGGATCGAGGTCCTCAACGAACGATTCATAGCTGATTGTGGGCTCCATTTTCTCGAGTTTTGAGCGCTTCACGGCCCCGGCACTGCGGATAAGATATCAATATCTCCTCTGAGCCCGGAAACAATCAAACAGTGGAGCGCACACAAGGCTTTTCATCTTCGCACCCAGCACGTCGTCGTAGTAATCTCCTGTCCTGCGCACTTTGTCAGCGCTGGAGGGTGAGATAGACACAGAACACAGACCATTTCCCCATATCTGAAGGCTGGATGTGTAAAGGGGCGAGGCTGCGGAGAGCAGCGTCGAAGAGCGTCGGCGACGATGAGGTGGTGGTGGGGACGACGGGGAGAAGTTTGGCTTTGTTTGTAAATTGTGGCGCACTTCGTGGCTTTGTTCGCCGGGCCGCTCAGCCGATCTCGTGCGAGACTCGGGCGCAGAACGAACCTCGAACCCACTCGACAAGTAATCGACAACCGGAAGCTAGCTGTGCTATCCAAATGCATTAGGTAGAGTCTAGGGATATAGAGGAATTTTATGCGATCGACTTCATTTCAAACGAAGTTGTCATGACATTGCAGCTCGTATTTTGAGACAGTATGTATCTGTACAGTGTTTTCTAACCAATTTCTAACAACCCGGACGCCTAAACGAGTGACTCTAGTACAGGTACACAAGGGAAAGCGTGATGTAAGATGATGGCGTGAAATATCAGAAGGACCGGAACGCGGGAAAATGCTTGTAGAATTTACAGACGAGACGGGTCAAGGCATGCGAGGACGTGAAAGTGTATATCTGCACCGCCAACCGAAACACGCTCTATGCTCTTCGGAGCTTCGGTACTCGGCGCTCAGTAGCACTGCGAGTAGTCTGCATAGAAGAAATCAGCGTCAAGCCGGACGACAAGAGAACGAAGCACTCACAGGAGTTCAAGACGTGGCAAGTGAAGGGGCTCGCGCAGGCGGTCGGGCCGTTGTAGTTGATACCACCGCACTGTCCCCACTCCGCGACGGAACCTCCGGTGGGAGAAGTGACAGGCGAGGAAGAAGAGACGGTCGAGCTGGGGCCAGTGCTGCTGGAGCTGGGGCCTGAGGGAGTGCCGGGGGTGCCGGTGTAGGTCGAGCCGATGTCGCCCCACTTGATGTTGGAGTAGGTGACGGACGCGCCAGCGTTGGTCGACTCGACGGTGGCAGGGACACCAGAGGTGGGCGCGCAGGGGCCGCGGGCGATACCGGGGGTGCTCGTCGACGCGTTGGCAGGGTAGTCGCTGTCGAGCCACAGCATGTCGGCGGTGTGGTCGTCCCAGATGGAGAGCGCGAGCACCATGCCGGTCTTCATCGCGGTGCCCATCTGCGTGAGGCCGCCCTTGGTCGCGAAGTAGTTCTGGTCGCCGAACGTGGTCTTCTGCGCGGCGCAGAAGCTGTCGGTGATCGAGTTGTCAGCGGGGATACCGGGGATGTTCGCGACCGAGTTCTGGATGACGACACCGTTCTGGACATAGAGGCGGCGGATCTCGGTGAGCGCACCAGTGGAGGTGTTGTCGGCGGTGATGAATTGGGTGACGACAGTGAACTTCTTGGTCGTGTCGACGGTCTTGCCGGCGCCGAGGAACCCAGTGTTGCCCATGCGGTAGGAGTTGAAGTCACAGCCGTCAGCGTCGCAAACACCAGAGTAGCGGTCGCTTCCGGCGCCACATTGGGTGCCGGAGCACTGGGTCTGGCCCTGGACGCTGCAGGGGTGGGGGGTGAAGGCAGCGGCGTTCACGTTGGCCTCCCAGATATCCATCTCGCTGCAGCACGTGCCGTACGCGCCAGTGCCAGAGTTGGCATCATTCGCCTGACCGGTCCAGTTGACCATGTTGGCCTGGGACATGCGCGTCAGTAGAGATACATATTGAAAAACATTTAGTCTGCTCACCAAGCCGTTGATGAACTTCAAATCCTTCGGGCACTGAGCGTCGCAGTAGCCGGTCCCGTACTGGGCGCCGGCCTTGTTGGTCGGGAACTTGGCCATGCCACCATCAGCGTCCATCTCTGTGAGATAGACAGCGCCGTTGAGACCGCAGGGAAGGTTTGACATGTCGACGTCGAAGGCGAACTCCTGGTTGAGAAGCTTGAACATCTGGTACTCGGTGTTGCTGGCCATCAGGTAGACACGTGAGCCGACATTCGACCCAGTGACGAAGTCGAGCGTGAGCGCGTTGCCGCTCGTCGTGATACCGTAGGTAGAGCTGTACGCCGCACCGTCGAGAGCGCAGTTGGTGGCGCAGGCCGTAGGGCTCGTGCAGACGGTCGTGTTCCAGGTGTTACCGGTGTAGCAATTGGTGTAACCGCCAACGACGTGCAACCAACGCCAGTTACCGTCGAGAACGATGGCCTGGTTGTTCGTGGTGCAGCCTCCCGACTTCGTGCATGTCTGGGTGGTGAGAGTGGGGTGGACTTCTGCCGTGCTCGTACCAGCTTGCTGGGCCGACGCGACGGAGAGGAGGGTGAAGGCGAAGAGAGCAGCGCCGCGGAACATGGTGAATACTAATGGGGGATGTAAATGACCGATGATTCGATGTATAAGATCAGGTGACGTACTTTTATTGACGGCAAACGACGTCAAGAGGAGCAAACCCGCGAGGAGCTTTTCGAAATGTCAGCTGCGCAGAAATTTAGGGAGATGCTCTAAAAATCGAAGAAAGCCGAAGACTCACGAGCTGAAGTGATCGCTGGTTGTGGGTTGTCGTTTTCCTCCATTTGTGAAGGTCTTTTATACGTCCTTTACCGATCACTGCGTCTTGGCGACGGCTCGAAGATTGACATCTAGTAAACCCCGTGAGGAGACGCCGGACAAACGAGAAGCCCATAGTGCAACCTCGGCACGGGAGCAAAGCGTCCTCGCTGGCGATGTGTAGCTCTGGTGGACGCTCTTTCGTCGGAAACGGAATATTTCGGTTCAACGTCGGTTGGCGAACGCGTACTCAGCTGTTCCACCCGCCCCGCATGAATTTCGCATCCATAAGGCTATCCGTCCACTGCGGCACTTATTGATCTCGACGGGTCGTCCTCGGTCGACGTCTGCACGTTTCGTGACGTGGCTTCGTAACAGCAACGACGGTGCGCACCACACGTTCTCGAGCGAAGGAGCCACGGACGAAGGAAGTCCAATAGCCGCGTAGTGACGGACTGCCAGCGTGATACGTGCGGGGCGGCATCGGGTCCAGTGATGTAAGTGTTTAGGGTGAAGAAGGGTTCACGCGGCGAAGAGCGCCAGTTGGGTAAATATCGTGGTCATGTGTGAGAGACCTACTAAGACGGATCGTGATGGCAGACTATTAAGGCATACTCGTGGTTCGCTGGCAATTGACTGCACCCTAGTCCAGCCCTAGCACGAGTAGCTCGGAGATCAAAGGGGCGTAAACGAATCGAAAGTCGGTTCTGGTAAGAAGGGGAACAAGCACCCGGTGGAGAATCGAGATGGAGGAGAAGAAGGAACGCACACGCTTGCGCGCTAACGAATGAAGCAGTAGCGCCGTGTGCACGGCAGAGCCCGCTACCAGCATCCGCAAATGGAGAGCAGCCAGCGGAATACCTATTCACGCTGCTGCCAATGGTAGTCACGCTTCAGAGGAATCACAACTGTCTCACATTCTCGTCTAAGAGATGTATGATACATTTTCCACCATAAGTCACAAGACAAACTGACAAAATACAGAGAGTTGCAGGCTACACGATTCACAAAGTCATGCATAGGAGACGTGACTTGTAGTTGATGACTGCGCAGGCGGTGGTATTAAACCGGACACTGTACTGTTGAGAATCAACACATGCCCAACCCTGCCTCGTTAATACTGACAACAACGAATCAGCGACGTATGAGTTACGACGCCCGCGGGATACTTGTGACTTGACCACGTTGAGGTCTGTTGCGACTATTTGGCTCTCCGGGCTGAGCACGTCCACGATCGTGCCCTTCGGTTCCTTCGCCTGCAAGCACAAGCGTGTTAGTATGGCACGCGGGCGTCAGGCGTCGGGACTCACGGTCTCGTAGATCCCGAAGATGGTGTCGACGTTCACGAGGGCATCAATGTTGCTGCTGCCGTCAACGGTCAGCGGGTCGAAGACGACGCAGTACTTGCCCTTGTACCGGCCCTCGATGATGCTGTCTCCTCGAGGTCTTCGGAGATGAGGTCGGAGGTCTTACCGGAGGTGCCGAGAGCGTTGGTCATGACATCGTTGGCGAGAACGTCGAGTTTCCCCTGCTTCTAGCGGCCCTGGACGTTAGTCTCGCTGGCGAGGCCGATGCTGCAGACGACGCGTGCATATCAGAAGGCGATCGCTGCACGATTATGGTCCAGGAAGATGCGTAGATTGATGAGACATGCTGTGCAGTGTGCAGACGTTGGTGGCAATGGATTTGGAGGTGAGCTGGATGGCGGCAAGCAGAAGGTTGAGGTCCCGATTCGCTTTTGCGCCAAGGTGGAGCTGCTCGGAGAGGACATGCCTGCGTACGCGTTTCTGTCGGCCAGGACGTGGAATGGCGAGTAAACATGAGCACGCACCGGGCGAGAGTGTAATGGCATCTGTGTATGAAGGCTGGTAGAGTTGTCAAAACGGACGCACATGTCATTAACAATCGATCCTGTTGACCGGCAATGAAAGCAAATATCAGGAGGGCGGCTCTGAGTGCGGCGGCGGCGCCTCAGGCCTCAGTGCGCACACTGGCCAGAGGTTGGCCAGAGGACAAGGGTGAGACAACCGGCGCTTTCCCGATTACAAACTCAGTGCACAGCATCCCCAGATCTTGCATCGGGCAGCCAATTCCTTGCAAATAGCGTGCTACAAGACCCACTACCTAAAGGTAGCGGGAATTTAAGACATCACGTGACATATGGGTCGCGTCAAGCAGCGTCGAAGTCACGTCAGCTAGCAAAGACTTAGCACACCATCGTCCGGGATTTATTTGCAACGAAAGGCGCAACAGTGAGCCAGATCCTTGTACTTAAGGACGCCAAAGGAACAAGTTCGTCGTCGCCAAACTCGCAGTTTGTGTGGCGGACGACACGCCGGTCCACTCAGCCGGTGGCTGATGGCAAGCGCTAGCGCTGACGATGTCGGCGCAAGTTCAAGCTTTTGCCAGCAGCCCATCAAGTCAACGATTCTCACCGCCAGCCATATACAACGCTTCGTGTTGGGAAGGATGGGGATCGTGGAGCAGTTAGTGGTGAGCCAGATTTTATTGTGTTCGGCGATTTCGCAGTGAGAGATACAGTGGAACGTTCAGACTCGCCGCAGAGGATGCCAGCGAGTCTGTCGAGTCAACATCTGTGAGTGCGCGTGCCTAGATCACTACAAGTGCATACCTGATCACCGTCTCCAGAAAGTGTCCAGTTCTGCGTGATGTCTGTCCGGTTGCTTTCCGGGTCCGATAGCCTTGCTCTGAGAGCAAGCCCATGGGACATGGCCCATCTTTCCTAATCTCCGAGTCGCTCTGAGTGGTGCTCCTTCGGCGGAGAAACAGATCGGTAATTGAGCCCGTATCCGGGATCCCGTCCTACTTCGCGACACGATGGTCGATGGCTGCGCGGATGTCGGTGGAGGGCTCCCCTCAAGTTCCTGTGCGTGTCATAAGGATTATCGACAGACCATCCTTGACCACAGCCCTCAATATAACATTGAGAGAAGCCTCTTACCGCCAAATCAGCTCGCAAAACCACGATCCACAGCAAGTTGGGTGGCATGAAGTCCATGCTAGTGCCCTTCGGGGCCAAATACTACCAAGCGCTGTCTCCTACCAGTGAATCGGCAGCAGCGCAGGATATAGGGTAGATCATGATCGGAAGTCGTTGCATATCTGCATCTCGCATGCGCATGCAAAGTAAAGGGAGGGTACAAAGTACGGGAGGGGAGGGCAAAAAGTAAGGGCACAAAGTACGTCGCCGTACATCACCTTCCAATTATATAACGCCTGCAGGCGACTCAATGATTCTACAAGACACTATCCCCAAGGACCAGAGGTCCTTCTCGACGCAATGCAGTCAGCACTCGGTAGGTACACCAGACGCTAACAAAGCGCACTAATTTTTGGGGCTGCAACTTGCACTCTGAACTCATTCCAAGGTTGTCGCGGTGATGAATGTCGTTGTCGAGGACCAGAAAAGAGGAAGATAGGTTTGGTAGGACGTGAGACACGAGCCATTGGGCCCTCGAAGGGACAGGTAACGCCTGACGCAGAACGGCAAGAGCTCGGATATGTTGCGGAGACCGTCTTCCCGTCACGACGCCGTTGTAGAGCATCTGCAGGCTCGAGTCACTACTGTAGGTCATGCATTGCCGTCATTGCGCCCGCATGGAGTAGTCCCGGTCGGTTGATCACGGCAGTGTTTTTCTGACCAGATGACCATGGTGATGCCGTCGGGGAAGGTAAAATTGGTCAAGTTCGTCGAATCCGCACACTTCAGCACTGCAACGGTTATTTCAATGGGTGTAACTTCCGACTGAGAAGACCCATGCGGGGGAGGATCACTATCTGCGATGTGAGGCAATCTTGTATTCTGGTGCACATCTCTTGGCGGTCGTTTTTCATCGCTAGAGTGAGGAGTATCGCAGTTCTTTCATTGTCGACCTCTACCCGAGCAATACCCGCCTACGGACGGAGTTGACGGCCACCGGACATCACACCCTGCTTCTCGAGGATCCGAATTTCATTCTGTTCGGCAGACTAGGCTTCCTTTGGGATCCGGGCTTGGGTTCTACGCCCACGGTGACCCCACTCTGTTGCTTCTTCCAGGAGCTACCCGGGCCTAGTGGGGAGGACTTTATTGCATCACGTGGTATTGCCAGCGCATGCCGCACGCTTGCCGCACGTCCATCTTGCACCCATGGGTCTGGTCACCTTCGGCTCACCTTTCCGATGAAAAGGCGTTCAACAAACAACAAGTTGCAGGTGGGCTCACCGCCATCTGGAGCTATGTTACCTTTGGAGTGCTGGTATATCCGCGTCACGCTCACGCGGTCGACGCACGGGAGCCTCGACGACGCTCGTGAACGCACCTTTAGAGGTGGTTAGTCCGATTCTGGCGAGTATAAAAGACGTCCTCACCGTGCACTAGTTGCTCAACATCGTCAACGCAACGGTTTTCGTCGCGCTACATCCTCCGACGAGCCCCTCTGACAGCATATTTCACTCGCCTTAAAGCGCTAGTATGGTCCGATTTACTCTCTGGAGTCTGACTCACTGTTATAACAGGCATCTCCCATGTTCCGAGACATTGCTCTCGCCCTCACGCTCGCCTCCGTGGCGTACGCGCAACAAGCTGGCACGAACACGGCGGAAACCCACCCTACTCTCAGTACCCAGAAATGCACCACCGCTGGCGGTTGCACGACTGTATCTAGCTCCGTCGCGCTCGACGCGAACTGGCGCTGGCTGCATGTCGTAGGCGGTTACACCAACTGCTACACCGGCAACACGTGGAACTCGACCGTCTGCACCGACCCGACCACCTGCGCGCAGAACTGCGCACTCGACGGCGCGGACTACAGCGGCACCTACGGCATCACGACCTCCGGAAACGCCCTCACGCTCAAGTTCGTCACGGGGTCGAACGTCGGCTCGCGTGTGTACTTGATGGCGAGCGAGAGCGAGTACCAGATGTTCAAGCTCCTCAATCAAGAGTTCACCTTCGATGTCGACGTTTCGAACCTCCCCTGCGGTCTCAACGGCGCCGTCTACTTCTCCCAGATGGACGCCGATGGCGGCATGGCCAAATACCCCAACAACAAGGCCGGCGCGAAGTATGGGACTGGCTACTGCGACTCTCAATGCCCCCAAGACATCAAGTTCATCAATGGCGCGGTAAGTACTCGGCTATTTGGCTGACTGACTTCGAGAGATTTCTGACATTCTTTTCCGGTTTTTATCAGGCTAATATCGTGAACTGGACCGCCTCTTCCAACAGCGCGAATACCGGGACGGGTCAGTACGGCACGTGCTGCAGCGAGATGGACATCTGGGAGGCCAACTCGATGGACACGGCTTACACCCCACACCCATGCAGCGTCAACGGCCAGACCCAGTGCTCCGGCACCGAATGCGGTGACGGCGACTCGCGCTACGATGGCTACTGCGACAAGGACGGCTGCGACTTCAACTCCTACCGCCTGGGCAACACCACGTTCTTCGGCAAGGGCGACATCGTCGACTCGAGCCAGAAGCTCACCGTCGTAACGCAGTTCATCACCTCCGACAACACATCCACCGGCACGCTCACCGAGATCCGCCGCATCTACGTGCAGAACGGCAAGGTCATCGCTAACTCCAACGCGAACGTCCCGAACGTGCCCGCGCAGAACTCGCTCACGGACTCGTTCTGCGCGGCCGCGAAGACGGAGTTCGGCGACCAGAACTACTTCGCGACGCTCGGCGGCATGAAGCAGATGGGCGCCGCGATGAACACGGGCATGGTGCTCGCGCTCAGCTTGTGGGACGACTACGCCGCGAGCATGTTGTGGCTCGACAGCGCGTACCCGACGACTGCGAACGCGTCTGCGCCCGGTGTCCTGCGCGGCTCTTGCGCGACCACGTCCGGCGTGCCCGCCCAGGTCGAGTCGCAGTACGGCAGCGCGTCGGTGACTTACTCGAACATCAAGTACGGCGACATCGGGTCGACCTACAGCGGCACCGTCGGCACCGGTCCCGTCTCGAGCAGTAGCACTGGCCCTAGCTCGACCATCTCTTCTTCCTCACCTGCTTCTTCCCCCACCGGAGGGTCCGTCGCGGAGTGGGGACAGTGCGGCGGTATCAACTACAACGGTCCGACCACCTGCGCGAGCCCCTTCACTTGCCACGTCTTGAACTCCTGTGAGCACGCTCATCTAGATTTTTGGTCTTCTGACGCTGATCGCTGTATTATGCAGACTACTCACAGTGCTACTGAGGGACCAAAACCGTTCAGGGGTGCAGATAGGGTTCCCATGTTGAAGCCGCTGTCTCGCCGGATATTACCGTATTTCATCTCTCTTCTTGTATCTTTCTACCTCGTCTCCAGTCCTCCACCGAGTGGAGATCTCACGTACGAATTGTAATTTTATGTTATCACGCAGGAGCGAGATTCGAAAATCAGTAACCTGCACAACCTGAACGCGTCTTCCAAGATATATTACAGTGATACACAAACTCACATCTCAACTATTTGCTTTCTTCAACGTCGCGACTTCCAGAGTTGTGCCAAGGCCTCGCCACTGCGTTCCGGCACCGCGCACTTGTGAAGTTTCCCTCGGCATACCCGATAACACTTTTCCGATGAAATTTGGATCCGTCAGAGGCGTGAGATCGTCTCGCCGTGGTAAATTCTACTATCATTTAGGGCGGACCGGGGAAAAGAAGATGGATGGACCTACGCCTTTCACCCTGTCGTATGGCGCTTCCCAGCCGCTCGTTTCCCGGATCACGGTGGGAGGCGAGGATGCAAAGGAGTGGTAGATGCGCGTGTCGCGTGCACGGAAGAGCACATTGTCGACGCGAAGGGTGAAGCGCGAGAGGATGAAGATGCATGTCGGCATGACGCGCTGCCGTGATCGTCAAGCACATCGCAGGGAGCAAGTTGGTCACTTACTATTCGGACAAGGAGCTGCGAGGAGCCGTTGTCGTGTAACTCGTCCTCGTAGAGAGGAATCTCCGCATAGAAGAGGATCGGGTCAGGCCGCGTAAGCTCTGCGATCGGGATGGCATGCTCTTCGCCGGCTGGTGTCCACTCCGTGCCAATCAACTCATGTCCCGCGTACGTGGTTGTGTATGTCCAATCGTAAGGTTTCGTGGGCGCGGTTGTGGGGAGAGGAAGCTGTGAGTTTGGGTCTGTCCTGCGATGCATAGATCATTCATGGACAACTCTGCGGAGTGAGATATCTGAGGGCGTACCGGCTCTTCAGCCACGCATCGGCGTATCCAACCTTTACGCCACCGTCTCCGTCCCCCATCACACCGTTCCGCACGCCCTTGAGCGCGTCTTCTGTACGAAAAACGTACTCCCAACCCGAGGGCGCGTGTCGGAGCTCTAGAGTGTTCCGCCCAAACGTCATCTCAGGAAGAGGTATACCCAACAATGCCTGCAGAGCATCGCACTCTGTAGCGCTGGAGATAGGGTTGGTAGAGGCAGTGATCGTCCAGTCAAATATTTCGATAGTGCGTGAGTTAGGAGACTCGGAGAGCTTGTGTTCTGGGACAGCGACCGCCGCAGCCATGATTGTTTCTTCGTAGGACGGTTTACGCCCTTCTCTTTGAGTTGAGTACGCCGTTATGAATACACAAGGATGTCGACGAATGCCTTTGAGATGATGGCAGATCTGGGGGATGCCCTTTGGCAATTGGCGGGTGTGATGTTCGAACTCCGACGCTGGACGCGACGGCGAGCGCGCGCGCGCCGTCGCCGACAACGACGACGAGCAACCGACACCCTTCCATCTAGACGCCTGTGCACGGCACCCGACGTACACAATGGAGAACGAGTCGCGCCCATCATCACCAGACGCACCACCTCAAGATCTCTGGTCGAGCATCCTCGACTCTGTCTCTTCCTCGCGCTCGATACCCGCCAAACAAGTCCTCATCCTGGGCCAGCCATCATCTGGAAAGTCGGCAATCGCATCGGCCTTACTCCAGAAGCCATTATCCGATGGAGGCAAGGACGAACCACGGACGGACTTTGCGCTTGGTTACGACTGGGCAGATGTGAGGGACGAAGGCGAGGAGGGTGAGTTACTTTCTTCCACATCCTCAGAGTTCTGAGGAGTACTTATGAGTACTATGAGATAGATACCCTTGCGCGTCTCTCTGTCTACACTGTGCCTTCATCTGCGCAATCGTATACTGCATTAATACCTCATTTTCTCCCACCTCGAACATCTCTTCCGCACACTCTCGTCTTGATCGTGCTCGACTGGACGCGTCCATGGACATTCCTAGAAGAACTGCACACTTGGTTGACGTGGATAGAGCGTTGGGTACAAGGAGACAATGCGAGAGAACTCACAATTGTACGAGAAGAGCAGCGTGAACGTTGTGAGTGGCTCTACTCTAACATCGGATACTCGATGAACGTTCGTGTCCTATGTCAGGGCAATCCCACCTACAGCATTATACCGAACCCACCGCAGAACCTATACCCACTACCACTTCCTCAATGCAAAGCACAATCTTACCTCTTGGCCCTGGCACGTTCACACACAACACAGCAGGCGTACCAATTATCGTAGCTTGCACCAAAGCCGATCTAATTGACGAGAACAACGACCTTGTCGGCGCAGGCGCGTCGGGAATGGGTGGCATGGTGAAAGGCAAAGGCGGCGAGTGGGAGGAGCGCACCGACGGTATTATGCAAATCATGCGCACTATCTGTCTGAAATGTGCGTCCCTTCTATTCTTGCCTGATACCTCACTAACTCCGCGACGAGAAGATGGCGCGAGTTTGTTCTACACGACGCCGCAGCCCGCCACTCTCCAAGTTCTCCGGCAGTACGCCTTACACCTGCTCTTCATACCACCCGCTCCCCCGCCCGGCGTCTTGCCATCCAATGAGCCCGTCGCACCAGTTCGGAATCCGTTCCCGTTTCAACACAAACCAAACACTCTCGACCGAGATCGCATTGTTGTTCCCGCCGGATGGGACAGCTGGGGTAAGATCGCGGTGCTACGCGACGGATTCGATGCTAAAGCCTGGGGCGAGGCATGGGAGCACGACCTAGAAGGCAACGCTGAGCAAACCCCCGACGAGCCAAGTGCGCAGAAGATGTATACCACACTCGTCCCAGACCAAGGAGTCAAGGTACCGACTCCTTATACCCCTCTTCAAAGACATGCTAACTTACACTGTAATATAGCCCACCCCTCTTCCTCCAGTCAACAACCCCACACCCGAGCAAGCTTTCCTCGCGAAGAACTACGACGAAAACTCGCGGCGGACCGACCGCGACCCGCGCGGGATCTTCCGCACGCCCACGGAGACGTCCACCGCCGGCCTCGTCGGCCCGCTCGGCAGCAGCTCATTCGCGCTCCCGAATGTCGAGCGCGCGCTCACCGAGATGGAGGGCGGCCTCAGTGCCAGCCAGACGAAGCGTCTTTCGGCGGCGCGTCCACCGAGCTCCCCCACGGTGCCCACGCCCAGCTCGCCAAATGCGGCCGCTGGCGGGCAGACACAGCACGAGGTGCTGCAGAATTTCTTCCAGAGCCTGCTGAGCTCGAAGGACCGTACCGCAGCGAGTGCCGCGGCAAAGGCAGCTTCACCGGGAGCAGGGCGGGCGAATGGAGGCGGGAGCGGGAGTGGGACGGAGGATGGAAGCTGAGTTATCCTATGTGTAGACGGCTTTGGAAGTCAGATTTTTCTCCCTCCAGACTCCGTGTCGATCTCGATTGCGTTGCTATCCCTCAACGTCTCCTATCCCATGACATTCGCTGCGGTAGGTATGTATATTGTTCGTCATTATGTCAATCGTGCCCTCAGAAAGCTAGACTGTATGTTCATCATTCCCGACGTTTGTACCACAAATGCTAACAGTTCCGTACCCAGGATCGGCGCTCACTTGGATGGTCTCTGGGTCTGATTGCGTTCCTCACGTTTGTGCATCACAGCATCCCGACAAACCATCGAGTGTTAGGCGCCTAAGTCTGAGGAAAACATATGACGTCTCCGAAGCGACAGTCACCCGACACCACTCCACCTAGAACCGCCTTGAGACCGAAGCCACCAGAGAACTTTTCAAAGGCTATTTGACTGGTTTCCTTTGCTACATGATACTTCGGCATGCGCGGTCTCGACCGCGTGGAGTGCTCTTGCTTATCGTCGACTTTGGATATAGGACTCCGAGGAGGACAGAGATCCCGGCCATCGTAGCGCTTTCGTCTTTCCACCACAATCGGCAACATGTTGGAGCACTTCTCGACGCTCCACTGTACCGCATGCAAAGACCTCTGTCGAACGATTTCCCGTGGAGTAAGAACTTCACTACGAGGATTGCATCTCGCGAATGGGAGCATGCGTCAGCCGTCGTCGTTGTGACACTGGACCTGTCGATCGAGTGATACTCCCTCAAGGTAGGTGTTCTCGGCCGCCGTGCAATCTTTGCAAGGCGTCGAGACCTATTTTTCCAAGACCCTCAGTGCGATGATTGCTGCGAGCGAGTGCGAGTATAAATCCAGCTGCTATGGCTAACCTTCTCTTGTCCCGTCCATGCTCTCATCTCAATTGCATTGAGACTCATTTCCCTTCCAACGTCTTTCCGCCAGGCCACGTCGCAAGAGTCCAGATAGATTTCCGTACCCCTGTTGCGTCGGTGCGAGGAAGTGATACGTTCTGACTGGACGCCCATCTCCTCTCTGCTTCCTCGGGACCGCGCTCTTCGGTGCCTATCGGTGGCGTCCAGGCTGGAGGTGGGCCGTGGGCTGGCTATCCAGAGAGTCAGGTGAGGTCCTTGCACAGTTTCATCCGCAGATGCATGGAACCCATTCTGTTCATCATGAAATGATACTGCCGCGCAGTCCTTTCTTCTCGCTCCACTCGAAGCCGGCACGCCCTTGTACTTGTCCGTCCCCGTATACTCGGACATGATCCTCCAATTTCATGACCCTTGCCTTTTGGGCATCCGCGAACGGATCTTCTCATACTCACGAGATGGCTAGCAGCTTCAACCCACGCCTCTCCGAGCATTGTAGTAGACACTGATTGTCCCTTGCAGCGAGCGCCGACATGCGCCACTTAGTCATGTTCTGCCTTGTAGACGCACGCGGCATTTCTGCGGCTATTGACGCGATACAAAAGTGACTGAGTGCGCAGGTTTCCCATCTACGTCACATATCTCAGTGCTGGACAATATGATGCAAGCATGCTGCTGAGATACATTGACTGTAGCAGCCGCAGGAGGCCCGCGGTAAGATGTCAACCTGCACCTCCCTATCCTATCCTGGACAAATTTTCGAAGTCTTCTACAGAGCTCCATCGAATTAGTCGCCTTTCGACTCGAGGCCAGCGAAAACACTACTCCAAACTATATGGCTATCACGGACTTGCCGCCTGACTGTCGGCTCCGGCGCTGAGTCAGCAACCGTGGGATAGTTGAGTCGATTATGATCCCAGCACCGTTCCCTTCAAATTCAACCGTTCGTCGCCTATGAATTCGCAGGATACTTGAGGCCGCTGGCTTGGTCGACGTGTAATAAGCTCCCACATCTGTCAGTACCAACGCCACTCTGTCGCGAATAGCTCCGTGCCCTGATACTGTCCTTGTGGAGCCCACTGCCACCCAGTATCGCTTCGAACTTGTGCTTGGAGGTACGGCTCATGACGGCATTTGTCACTCGGTGCTCTGAACAGATGACATGGCCATATGTCCCTGGAACTCTCTTAATACTTCAACGTCAAACCGCCCCGGATCCCCCGTAGCGTTTGATCCTATCGACGGAGCTGTTGTTCTACCGTGTGTGCAGACAATGTCGGGACATGCTGTAACGACGTACGTTCTCTGTTGCTTGCTTCTTCCGAGTAGAATAATCGCTGATGCATCAGATTCCGTACGTTCTCGGGCACTGTCTCAGACAAGCCTTCCATCTCATACCTCGAGCTCCGACCACTTGTTCCTGTTGGCTGATGCCATTCTATCAGATTCTGTGGGTTGACTTACTTGCCGACCAGGATTGACACGAGAAAACAGATCTTGTCCGTGGTACGCACCTTTCTTTCGGAGGCGATTGCAGATCATAGCAGGATCTAGAGCAAGTCTTCCGAGTGCTTCCATGCATCTCGGTGCCGCATTGCAAAGCTTCACGAACATCTCTGCATTGGATATAAACTTTCAACGCCATATACTCAGAAGGGCTTCTCTTAAGCCACTGTATCTCCCACACACGCTCATGGATGTTACCGCGATATTCACCCGGACTGGGCTTGGGTCGGATGTGATTTGTCTCTGGTTACTCCACCTCTGTCAATCATCCCTGCCCCTTTTCCCTCGCTCACCCGAGTCCATACGGTTTCCGAGGCGTTCGTGCAAATGGGCTTCGTCCATCGCACTGCGCTTAACAATGCCGTCAACCTGTCGACACGTCCGCCCGTCACCCGGGTCGGCCAGGAAGACGAGAGCCCTCCATTCGTGAGCCCTTTTATCGATGAACTTGAAACCCGGTACTTGCTAACCCGACGTGACGTCGCGTGTTCCAATCTTATGTAGGGTCAACGACACAACAGTTATGACGCCCGCATCCGCATGAGCCGTGCGTATGGAGAGCGGCCTTCTGTGCGATTTCAGTGGACTGTAGGATGGGAAGCTGTCAGTTATGTCGCGCGGCCATCGAGACGCGTGTGTTCAACGGCACGCGAGTCCTTACTCCGTTTCAATGCATCTCTGTATGCCACCATCGTTTCCGCGTGCCTCGACAGATGATTCCAGGCTCAGAGCATTTTCAGGGCCTGGCGTATAAGAGGCTCTTGATGAGTCTCCAGAATAGCAGTGGATCTTCGTCCTTGGCCGAGTCATACTATCCTTTACGTCGTGATGTTGCGGCTTTCCTCTGTCCTACTTCTCTTGACCTCTTCCTCATCCACAGTATGGGCTAGCATCGGACCCGTCGCGACCATTGACATCGTAAACAAGGTTATTTCCCCCGATGGCTTTTCTCGAGAGTGAGCCGCCCCACTCACCATCACGTCAATCACCACTAACCCTACACAGTGCTGTCCTCGCATCGGGAGTCTTCCCTGGTCCCATCATCTCTGGTAATAAGGTACGAAATACGAAAATATGCCAGGACCATATCTTTACGCTATTTCCTTAGGGCGACAATTTTAAACTCACCGTCGTCGATCAATTGACCGATACAAATATGGACACTGCAACATCCATCGTCAGACCTGTTTACCTTGTTTTCGGTCTTCTATCTGACACATTCTCCTCTCGCAGCATTGGCACGGGTTGTTCCAGCATAGTACCAATTATGCAGACGGTCCCGCTTTCGTAACTCAGTGCCCCATAGTACCTGGGAATTCGTTCCTGTATGACTTCACGGTCCCTGATCAGGCTGTGAGTTCCATGTCACAGTATTCATGTCGTGATGTTGACTTCTTATACCTGATTTTAGGGGACGTACTGGTATCACAGCCACTTCCATAACCAGTACTGTGACGGGCTGCGAGGCGCTATCGTGATATATGACCCAGACGATCCCCACGCCTCGCTATACGATGTCGATAACGGTATGTACATCTCTATTACTGCTTCTGAACTCCTTGATGACTTTCGACAGATGAGACGGTGATCACACTCTCCGATTGGTACGTGGACACTTTACTTCATCTCTGTTTTCGAGGCTCAACGACACTCTTCTGTAAGGTACCATTATTACTCGCCCTTAGCCCCACCGGTCCCGTGAGGTTCTCAGTCGTTCTACCGACGTGTTGGTCTCATCATATGTGCCTTTATCGTCTAGCATTCCTGCTTCTGGCCTGATCAACGGTGTGGGCCGGTACATAGGCGGCCCTAACACTCCGCTATCCGTTGTCAACGTTGTCAAGGGCACGCGGTCAGTACCCGCTCTTCTGTGCATTTATGTATGCTAACGAACAATGTTTCTAGGTACCGCTTACGGATTGCCCAAATCGCCTGCGATCCTAGCTTCACATTCTCAATTGACGACCATCAGTTTACAATCATAGAAGCCGATGGTCAGAATGTCCAGCCGCTTCTTGTAGACAACATAGAGATCTTCGTCGGTGAGCTATCATTCTCACTCACCGCGCATCATGTCAACTGATAGTGTGCAGGTCAACGGTACTCTGTTGTTGTGAGTATTTGCCGAAACATGACAGGTGAGCAGCACTGACCGCTAGCCGATGTCGCAGCTCAATGCAAATCAACCTGTCAACAATTACTGTGCGTCTTTCTGAGTCAATTGACCCCGCAACACTTCCTTGACGAGACATGTAGGGATCCGCGCTCTTCCGAGCACCTTGCTTCAAGTTCCGACGACTGCAGGTGGTCAGAACTGTGCCATCTTGCGCTATTCCGGCGCACCCGCAGTAGAGCCTACGACTTCGGGCACAACCAACCTCCCGATGGTGGAGACTAACCTCCATGTACGGTTCACGATATCTTCCACGCCTTCTGTGCCTTTCTTACTGATTATGTCGTCATCAGCCACTCACAAGTCCCACCGCAGTACGCTCGTTATTTTCTCCAGATGCAAGCTGTCTTCACTGATACGGTTGCGCTACTGTAGCCCGGAAAACCAGTCCCTGGTGGCGCTGACGTCAACTATCAATTCGATGTCTTGTCTGTCCGTACCATATCTATCCCTTCTATCGCTTGCGCTAACGCAGTCTCTATGCGGTGCAGCTGGGCGTGGCATTCCTGATCAACGGCGTGACATTCTTGCCGCCGAGTGTTCCTGTGCTCTTGCAAATTCTCAGCGGCGCATCCTCTGCAGCTTCGCTCCTTCCCCAGGGCAGTATATACAGCGCCAATCAAGGTCAAGTCGTCGAGCTCGTCATTCCCGGTGGTGCATTTGGCGGACCGGTGCGACGATTCATCGTGCACTGCTCTCTACATTTTCTAACTGTTTTCATGCTACAGCACCCAGTGCATTTACATGGTGTACGTCTTTGATTGGTTATCGATGTCGACCAAGACTGCCGTGCTGATGCGTTGCGTAGCATACTTTCTCGGTAGTCCGGAGCGCCGGAAACGCGTCCTACAACTTCGTCAACCCCGTCAAGCGCGACGTCGTGAGCATCGGGAATCTGGGCGACGCGGTGACGATTCGCTGGACCGCTGACAACCCTGGCCCGTGGTTCTTCCACTGTCACATCGACTGGCATCTCAACCAGTGCGTCGACTTCGTCGTGCAGATACCGAGGTACTGATTCTTCGTGAAAAGGGGTTTCGCCGCAGTTTTTGCAGAGGATGTTGCGCAAGTACCGTCAATCGATGGTGATGTGTCGGGTACGTGATTATCTGAGGTGTTGGCAGTTGGAGCACTGACGAATGGGTCCTGCAGCTGCTTGGAGTCAGCTCTGCCCTCAGTACAATGCACACCTCAATCTGACTTCCTGATCAGCACGGTCAGTTGAATTCTCTCTGGCGTTTCCGTTCTGGTTTCCTGGCGCATCATAAGGTTTTTAGTGATTAGACTAGAGGTATCCTGAGCCTCTATCGAAACACTTTTATCTTGGGATTGACGGACCACCCATTACTGGCCTTGCTACTGTTGTATTTTGGTTGTATTTGACCACAGACAAAAGAGACATGTCCGTAGACACGCCTTGTATTTTTTTGTGTGACTCTCTCAATGCCGTACTCTTTTCCTTGGAAATTTGGATGCCACGAGTTCGAACTCCGAAAGTTGACACGTCTGCGCCGCCACGTTCGAGCCAATCGTTTCATCGATACTCTTCTCACCGCCATGCAACCAGCCCTACCGGTGGAACTCTTGCAGATGATTATTGAGCTCGTACCCGAAGATGTCCTCCCGAACTTACGCGCAGCGAGCAAGACATTCCACGCGCTCATTACCCCCCACATATTCCGCACGCTGACCTCCACGAATACCCTCTCGAGCGCGACGGCGGTACTTCAGCTGTTGAGCTGTGAAATCTCCAACTTCGTGGAAGAGTTTGCGTACCAGGAGTGCGAGGCTTGGCCTTTGGACGACGACGCAGCTGCTCTCCGGAGACTGCGAGAGAATGTAGGATCCGTCATCCGCGCCGCTTTAATGTGCCCGTCTCTACGTTCTCTCTCCTTGACATTTGGTCCATATCACACTTCCCACTTCGTAAAGGACGCCGTCGTTAACTTCTTCTCTGCCACCCACACCTGCACTTCCAATCCCCTCAGCCTCAGCGGCCTCGGATCCCCAGAACCCCCGGCAGCAGTTGACACCGAGTCGAATATTGTCGCCAAGTTCACCAGGCTTACTCACCTTCGCTTGAGTACCCTCGACGATAGGGACTCTAACTTCGATCACTCGTGGAGGCCGTGCCTGCTAGTGCTCCTCCGTGCATCCGCTCAAACGCTCACGTCGCTCGTCGTGCACGTTAGTGAAGACCAGGCGTCCGTCGCCGGGATCGGAGTACACGGTATTCGTTGCCCAAATCTCTCCCACATCTCTTTCAAACACGTCCTCTTCTGCCGCGAAACGCACGTTGAAACCTTCATCCTCGCGCACGCGTCCACACTCCGCTTTCTCAGTCTCTTTGAATGCAAGATCTTTCTACAACAGCCGGAGGACAATGATACTATCTCGCATACTTGGCGGGATATGTATGCGGCGTTCGCGATGCAGTTAAAATCATTACGCCAGCTGGAGTTATCTGAAGAATGGGGTGGATATGCAATTTGGGATGGCGACGGAGGTCTTTGGATCGATCCTTTCTTCTCAGAGGATATCGAAGCGCTGAAGATATTCCAAGACGTCGTGCAGGCGAGGGGCGCTGCTGCCTGAATTCAAGTTCGGATTATGTACCGTGGACCGAGCAGATGTAAGTGCGATCAACACCCTCCGAGGTCTGCCGTCGTTATTCATGCATCTGTAGTCGGGGTCATGTAGTAGGTTCTCAGCGTTGTCGAAAAGTGGGCGCCTCTTGCGAACTTCTGTCCTGCTCAAGTCCTGCTCAGTTCTGATGATGGCCTTCGCGATGCTCAACCTCGCTGATGTGTCACAATGATCCAAATGGGAATACACTTTGGCTCACTTGTGTTCAAGAACTAGAAGAGAAAACAACATAACTTAAAGGGCTTTCGAGTCGTGTCGGCCACGTGGCGAGTTTTATATCACCGCCGTTAACGTCGCGGAACGTCGGGGCCTCCAACCGCGTGTCTCTACTCGACGGTTTCGTCCACAGTCTGTATGGTCGACATCGTCTTCTGTCATTCCATGGAGCCCCGTCTTCCACCCGAACTTTGGCTGCGCACCCTGGCGCTTATGCCCCGTGCGGATCTCCTTTCCCTTCGCGCAGTGGACAAGGCTCTTCATGCTCTCGCCACCCCCGCGATCTTTCGCGAGCTGAAATGCACGAGTGCGGCACGGAGCACAGCGGCTCTGCGTGCGTTGATAGGAAGCAGTGTGGGCGAGCACGTCGAGAAGATCGAGTACCGAGACTGGCACGCTGGAAAACGTGTTGGTGAGCTGTTCTTCCATCTGCTCTTTTTCGTCTGTAACTCGGGACACGATAGGCAGGATATCAGATGTTCCGACGTATTATGACGAGCAGATAACGGTGCGAGAGGACCTTGTCGCCATCATCGCGCTCTTGCCTGCACTTCCAGCATTGCACTCGTTGGCCTTTGTCTTTGACCCCACCGTCAACTTCGGTAACATCCTCCGGGGACACTTGGCACTGCAAGGAAACGTTTTCGCCGCTCTCGCTGCCCTTCCTTCGCCGCTCTCGCTCCGCACCCTCGTGCTTGACAACCTTTTGCCGTATACGGACGACTACCCGGCCCTCCTCGCAATATTCCGCGGCCTCCAAGACCTCACCGTAACCTGCCACCATGCAAACTGGAATCCAGCAAACGCTTTTTACTCGATCACACTTCCCACCCTTCTGCGCGCCCCTGCAGATACACTTACATCACTGAGCCTGCGCTCTACACGCGACATCGGCTTCCCGCCCGGCATCTCGCTTTCCGGCCTGCGTTATCCACGCCTCACGCACTTGTCCCTCGAGTGCATCGTGTTCGACGAGAACACGGGCGTCGAGGAGTTCATCCTCACACACGCGGCGACGCTCACTTCTCTCTCGCTCAACTACTGTCGGATCGCGCGGCCGGAGCGCGGAGGCATTCCTGGACGCCCGTGGGTCGTGGTGTACGGTGCACTGAGCGCCGGACTTGATAACCTCCGCCACCTGAAGGTAGAAGAGGAATCACTTGATGGAGGCCAGGGAGGTGACTACGTGTTGCGGTACGCGATGACGGTTAGGAGCTGGGGTCCGCAAAGTACGGCAAATTGGCACGCGAGCAGTGGTGGTGACAAGGTGGCGGATGCAGCGGCGCTGGAGGCGTTTTCCGCGGTGGTACTTCGCAGAAGGCTGGAATGGGCACATTCTAGTATCCGTGTTTGATTATTAAACTGTCGAGGGTCTCTACACTGGGGCTGCCATGGATAGAAATGGACT
>MU277194.1:112377-246151 GCA_022160305.1 Artomyces pyxidatus
TGCTATAGACTCTGTTGTATCGTCAAGCAATCTTCTGGCCGAACGATGACCGCTGCATCGCGATACGCGTCTGCTTGAGCAAAGAGCGCTCTACCGCATCGGTTGGACTCTATTTCCGCAAGGTCAGGATCGATTGTTATCGCCGAAGCCGTAATGGGGCACAGTAAAAGGTGAGAGACCGCAGAAGAAGACGCTGTGCAACGGCTCGCCAATGTCCAGGTTGCGATGTCGTCAGCTGTGAGTACGAAAGGATGAGCCACCTAACGATCAAACCATCTGTCTTCACCGAAAATCGACCAGTAGATAGCCGAGCGCCGAGAAAGCAGGACGAGCCGTACAATGAGAAGGATCGTAGAGACGGAGAGTTGAAGGCCGACGATGTTGCTCTCGCGCTGACCAAGTGTCGCGGTAGGAGAGGGCGTCAGGATGTTTGGAATTGATGCTTTGTAGGAGCCAGGGGTGGCGTACGTGATGTGGTTACTGGTCGAGGACTGCACACAGTGGAGTTGGCCAGGGATACGACCGAGGCAGTCCCAGACGAGGACACCTGAGTCTCCCTTGTCGAGCCTGAAACACGCTGGCATTCTTACCCCAGTCGCAAATGCCGAGCTCGTTGCAAAGAAATGGAGGCAGGGCTGGCTTTCAAGTTCGCTGTCAGGCAAGTCGGGGGTTGAGCTTGGGTTGAGCTTTCGGCCGTCAGGATACTTGTGGGCGGTCCTACCACCGAGGATGAGTTATCGCGGTTATTTTTTCGGGAGCCATGGCAGTCCTGAGCTGAGTCTGTTAGACGCGGTAAATACTAAATACGAGAAAGATAAGTCTGAATCGAGCCTAAAATAAAACAAAATGCACGACTGTGTCGCGATCACGTGTGCCACGTGGCTGATGCGCTGATGCGTCGCCCGGAGTCGCCGATCGGCGTCGGGCGAACTAGACAGTGACTTGCCTTGTGAACTTATAAACTGCTACAATTCAGATCGACATAACATGAAGCTTTTTCACGGTCGCCTTGCTTCTCCGCCGACAGGTGTGGATCTATCTTTGCAACCCTCCTCGCCGTGGGCCACGCGATATGCTTCCCGCCTCGCCGACTGGCCGAAGGATTTCGTTTTTGGTCGAATATCGGACTCCCGCACGAAGAGGGTGGATTTTCTGTGTCTACAAGAAGCCATAGAGAGACAACTGGATACCCACTGTGTTGGAATGGAATGGGTGGCGGAAGGTGGATTCAATCAGGTCTCGTCATGCAGCTGCTTCAGGCTCGCGCGTCGGCTCGCTCACCATTGTCACAGATATACCTCGTCTCCTTGGCTGATGGGTCACAAATCGTCGCGCGGCTCTCATTTCCATTTCCACATGATCAAATGACAGGTGCTGCTTTCTCCTCGCAGACTGAAGTTGACCGAGCTCGCATTCCATATAGGCTGCTCGTTGAGGTCTGTGCCGTTCTTCGCGGTCGGTCCACTATTTGACATTTATATTTGTCTCTATAAAGGTTGAGACGATTCGATACGTCGCATTGCACACGACGGTACCTGTCGCTCGGATCTATGCATTCGATACAAAAGTCTCCAATCCAATCGGTACTCCATACATGCTGCAAGAACTCGTGAATAATTCCTCTACTTTTGATCTAATTGGAGGCTCATATCTCCTCATCAGCTCAAGGGAGACAATGTCGGCGAACTATGGTGGAACTTGAGCCATCCTGAACGCGACGTCATGATGGCTTCCCTCGGCCGAGTGTGTGGCGGACTACTGTCCCTCAAGTTCACTTCGTATGGGTGTATATCCTCGCACATGGCAGAGGAACCTGTGGGCCCCATCACGCCACCTTTGTGCACTCTTGCTAGCGAGCATTCCCTCGAGGATGTGGGGCCGTGGCCTTGCAGTGCGCCATTCGCGCTTATGACAACCCTGGCAGCACGCGAAGAGGCCTGGATGCGCGGTCCCTCCGGTCGCACACTCGTGGCGCAATGGCGTGGGGAAAGGCATCCCACCGAGGATTTGGATAAAACACTTCCTGCCTTTGTGGAACTTGCGAGCCGTCTGCTGCAGCTATTCCCCCATCTTCCCATCTTGTATCCTCTGCCAGAGGAGGCACTGCGGCCGGCACTATGCCATCCCGACTTCAGCGTCGCCAACGTGATGGCCTCTCAAGACAATCCGGCAAATATCACCGGCCTCGTTGACTGGGAGTTCGCAACTGTTGCGCCGTTGTTTTCGTGCTACAAAGTTCCCGATTCTCTCTATGACTATGGTGACCAGAACGAACCTGATCCTGAAGAGAGGGAGTCCAAACGACGTGGACGAGCGCTTTTCGCTCAGGGGGTCATCGATGCGTGTCCCGATGCGGAGGTCGTCGTACGGCCGGAGGAGAACTCAGCGTTGCAGCGAAGCCTTTGCGGGTTGCAGACGCTATCTATCCTGACAACTTCTGGATTCTCGAGATGGTGTCCGTTCGAGGATGTCCGTGCAAGGCTCGTGTCCTTGCGTGAATCCGCTGCTGTTGAGTGTGGGCCAGGCGTGCAAATCATCGACGACTTGTTGACGCTCTTTAATATTCACACATCACCGTAATATCCCTTCTCGAAGTCGACACATCCACATCATTTGCTATCAGTATCGTAGACTCAATCAAGAATTAACAATTCGTTCGAACACCAGGACCGATCATCGTGGATGAAATATACAGTCGACGTCGTGACAGTATGGAATCATAAGCCACTGCAACAATTCTTATAGATCAGATATGGGCATAATGCTGCCCTCGGTCTCATAGGCTTCGGATGATCTGGAGGTCGGAAATTCAGCATAGCTTCGAAAAGGCTGGGGACGAGACTCACAAACTACTTGGGAGGGTTGGCGACAAACCAGACAATGCCAGGGCAGCCAGGACGGGAGCAAGGCGCGCCGTTGGACATGATACTGTTGTTCCAGAAGCAGTGAAGATATAGGCATATCGAAAGTGTTCACCGGACCTTCACGTGAGTTATGACTCCGTCCAGGATCCTGGCATCTCTGATTCGCCCAGATCTTCGATACAATACCATTGATGTCCATTTCCTGCTATCAGAAATCGATGAACGGCGCGCCAATGGATTGGTTGTTGGTGTGATGTAGGGGACGCGGCGTGCTCTTTTGACTGCGTCTTCGCTTGTCGTCTCTTGACGACACGATAGATCACACTGCGTACATCATGATATTTCCGTTTGGTTTGTAAATAGCGCAGTTTGGCTGGGGGACACTAGAGAGCATCAGCCGGTGGACACCACAAAAGGTACATCCGACGGACGGGAACTGGTTAATGGCGCTTGTCTACGCACTGGTGGACGTACCGTAGCCTGTGACGACACAATAGTCACAGTCCACTCGAAATATGAGAGATGTTGAGCGTAATTGTCTCAGAAACGCGCCGAGATTGTTGAAGAACATTCCCTGGATCCCGATGTCCTTCCCCTCGCGACAAATCGATAGCCCATCGTGGGTGATGCAGTGAACCCACGATGGGCTATCGGTTTGTGGCGAGGGGAAGAATCGTAGACATACATCGGAGGGTGTTGGACATCCACGAAAGCTGCCCTGATTCTGCGAGACTGGATCGACCCCAGCCCGTCGTCCTGCACTCCGAGCCATCTGGCCTATTGCAGGTTTCTGCGCTGTACCGCCGCAGAAAACGCCTCGAGTGCTGCTGCATCCGCCGCCTCTTCCCCACCGCTGATCGGATGCCAATTCGTTGCACTATGTGGACCCCAACTCCTGATCACCACGGCATATCGCAGTACAAATTCGTTATCCTTCCAGCCACGCCGCTCCTCAAGAACCTTCAGATGACGCAAATTCTCAAGCCCCGAGCTGAGTGCACCGTAAACCACGACCCACGAACGCGCGGGAGAGTCTCCGTGCCTCGCCAGCGCAATCTTGCAGTAGTGGAGCGTGAGGGACGTGAGTTTCGCGGCGTGAGCAAGAATAAAACCCTCCGCGCAGGTGTTCTCATCGAACAAGATACGTTGGAGGGAGAGGTGCGTGAGGTGGGGGAAACGGAGGTCGGAGAGTGAGATACCAGGTGGAAAGCCGATGTCGCGGTTAGAGTGCAGGCTCAGAGACGTGAGCGTGGCGGCGGGGCCGAGGAGAAGAATGGGGAGAGTGTCAGGGTAGAAATCATCTGCGGGATTCCAGCTTCCATGGTGACATGTCACAGCGAGATGCTGGACACCGCGGAAGACCGCGAGAAACGTAGGGGAAAGGAGTATATCGTTTGTATACGGCAGTAAATTCTCAAGAACGAGTGTCCGGAGCGAAAGGGGTGATGGGAGGGAAGCGAGAGCATTGAAGATATCCTCCTGCGCCGACAATTGTCGCCGGAGAAGATCTCCATAATTGGTAGTGGGATCGAACGCAAGCACCAGCGAGTGCAGCGCTGGCAGAGACGGGAGCAGCGCGACGATACCAACGAGATTGTCTCGGATGACGACCTGTCCTTTAATAAACGCCATTTGGTCCGGCATCTCTCCTGCCATGACCAGATCGATACACCTGCATTACAGAGGAAAGGTGTTATACAAAGTACTCACTAGGGCGGTTCCAAGCATTCTGATACTCGATCTTTTCAACATGACCACGAACGCTGGTTCCCAACAACGCGCGAATAGCAGCTGTGCTCCTCGGTGTGCTCGTGAAGCATAGCTCACGAAAGACGGCGGGGGTGGCGAGGGCGTGTAGTCTCCTGTCCGCTGCGCGAAGTGCGAGGCGATCCGAGTCGGGGAGACGCTCGATGACGCGCAGCCAAAGCTCTGGTGGAAGACGAGGCATTCAAGCAGATATAAAAAAGTAGTCCGAGTGAGTATTTGAAGAATATCTTCAAGCAGGTTGAACGATGGTGAGGAGACGACGGTCGTCAACGATCAATCATTGCAGTCTCGGAGGAGAAAATTCAAGCGCAATTCAAGCGAAGAACTAGCGAGTTAGAGTTTGGACAGTATTACGTAACACAACGTGTTTTCCGCCAAGATAAATCAAGACGAAATTATTGTTGCACGTTAGACTGGTGACCAAGTCTTTACAATGTTCTAGGTGACGATGCAAGCATGTACCTATTGTAAAGACTGGTAGAACTCGGAGTGGCGTGGCAGAGGCTTCCGCAACTGTCAACGAGCTGTCAAATTGCTCGTCGAAAAGTCACGTGGAGGCTCGGCACCTCGGCGAGCCGTTCTCCGGGATAAGCGCCCACTGCGAACGCCCTCGTTCAGCCTCGTTCGCGCCGCGAGACTGCTTGCAATCTTTGAAAATTGACTAGTAGCTCTCTCTGCGTTCAAAGCTTTCAGTTTCCCACTTCAGACGACACAGTGGTGAGCGGTGACGCGCTGCTTTGCTGCACCCGCCGAGGTGCCGACCGTGCACGTGATTTTTCGGTGACAGATTTGACACTTGCGGACGGCCCTGCGACGCCACTCCGAGTCCTACCAGCCTAGTTGCACGTCCACGTCGACCGAACTACTAGTAACTCCAGCATTTCACAGCTGGTTCATATATTCTCTTGATCTTTGAGCTCTGAATCAAGATGTTGTGAGTATCGTCCCAGATGCAGTTGGTCCTCCTCTTAACGTGAGCACGTCTGGGGAAGCGCCAGCGGTGCGTACCGTGGTACGACATAATCCACGTGAGTATTCCTTCGTTTCTATGTCCTTCGTAGCTGAGCACGAATTTCAGATTCGCCGACTGCTTCGTCTTCGAAATTCTCTGTGGGGCCATGGCAGACTTATAAGCCAGCCGATGGAGCACCAATACCTCGCACGCCGTCGCGCAAGCCTCCAGAATGCTTGCCCTCTTCCCGTTCGCGTTTGCGTTTGCGGCCGTGGTACGTGCTGCTCCCCCCAGAGCTCACAAGCTCGTAGAAAGTATCGCGCCTCCTCGCGACTGGTTCAACCTTGGCCCAGCACCCGCTGACCATGTCATCCCGCTCCGAATCGCTCTTCCGCAATCCGACTTCGACACACTCGAGCGCCACCTATACGAGATCAGCGACCCGGACCACGAGCGATACGGCGCACATCTGTCGAAGGAGGAGGTCGAGGCGCTCGTCGCGCCGCACCCCGACAGTCTGCGCGCTGTCGATGCGTGGCTCGCGGAGCACGGCATCCCGGAAAGCGCGTGCACGCGCTCGCCCGCGAAGGACTGGGTGTCCGTGAACGTGCCTGTCTCGCTGGCGGAGACCATGCTCGACACCGTGAGTATTTTCCCACCTTTATAGTCCACTCCCGTCATCGGCCATTGCCCCATGTCTTCCAGAAATTCCACGTCTGGAAGCACGCGACCGACGAGGACCAGGTCGTGCGCACTACGAGCTACAGCCTCCCTGAGCACATGCACGCGCACATCGAACTCGTGCAGCCGACGACGTTCTTCAGCCGCATGAAGTACCATCGCACGACATTCCGCTTCTCCGACTCACAATCTGACGCGCCGTCCGTGCCGGGTGAGACCATCTTAGTAGTCAATGCCGATGGAACGAAGGTGCTTGTCGATGCAAGCTGCAATACGACGATCACGATCACCTGCCTCAAGCAGCTGTACAATGCCGTCGGATACAAACCGTCCGCAACGAATGGCAATCAGATCGCGCTGACCGGATACCTCGAGCAGTTCGCGAACGTCGAGGATCTGCAACTATTCTATGCAGATCAAGTCCCTGGCGCGGTGAACTCGAGCTTCAAAGTCACGCTCATAAACGGTGAGAAATCTCGTAATTTCATGCCATTCTTGTGCCAATTGTGTTTTCGATGCCTATCTAATTCGGCCTTCTTTCAGGTGGCGAAAACAACCAGACAGCCAGCGAGGCTGGTGGCGAAGCCGATCTAGATGTTCAGTTTGCACTTGGTTTGAGTTTCCCAACCCCAGGGACATTCTTCTCGACAGGTGGCAGCCCTCCTTTTATACCGGATGTCCGCACTCCCAGCGATTCCAACGAGCCGTACACTGCTGTAAGTGTCCCTAGCCTGCCAATTCTACACTTGGTCAAGAGACTGATTCAACCACAGTGGCTCGACTTTGTGCTTGCACAACCCAAGCTGCCTCAGACGATCTCAACGAGCTATGGGGACGATGAGCAGACAGGTGAATTCTCTTCATTTCTTCTCAGTTGCGTCTTCTTTCCTCATGCATTGTTGTCCTTTCTGCATAGTCCCTGAGCCTTTCGCGAAGCGTGTGTGCGCTGGCTTTGCTCAGCTAGGTACAATTCACACTACTACCATGCGGTTCCGAACACGTTAATGACAAGAATATCCCAACGTAGGTGCACGCGGAACTTCTCTCATGTTCAGTTCTGGTGACGGAGGCGCTGGTGACGGCGATCCTGATCCCGCTACGCAGATTTGTCAGACCAATGACGGACGCAATGTTACAAGATTTATTCCCGGATTTCCAGCTAGTTGTCCTTTGTGCGCAGAGCTCCCTTGCATCATTCTCTCCGAACTGACTAAGTGTCCTGGTGGTGTCGTAGTGTCACTGCCGTGGGCGGTACCATCGACATCCCCGAAATCGCAGTGGACTTCTCCGGTGGTGGTTTCAGTAACTATGTGAGTGCCAAACGTTCATGGATACCTCTGCTCCGTCCTCAACTCTCCCATCTATTCAGTTCAGTCGCCCTTCGTATCAAGACCATGTTGTCAGTGAATTCTTTGCAACAAAGTTTCCGAAGGGAACGTACGCCGGGCTTTTCAACCCGTACGTATGCCACGCTATTTGTCTCGAGCAATAGGACTAACCTCATGTCGTCTACCAGTAATGGTCGAGTATGTCCATGCACTGCAGCCTTCTATCCATCGCATCCTGATCTTATTCCGTGATCAGGCTATCCCCGACGTGGCAGCTGAGGCAGATAGGTTTCGCGTCTTCATTGGCGGGCAGGCATTCCACATTGGCGGCACCTCGGCAGCGTCACCCACCTTCGCAGGATTCGTCTCCCTGCTGAACGATGTGCGCATCTCGCACGGGCGGCCTCCGTTGGGCTTCCTCAATCCCTTCCTTTATTCCAAAGGCTTCGCAGGACTCAACGATATCACAGTCGGGAATGCTCCTGGCTGCGGCACACCAGGCTTCAACGTGAGTACCAATCTGTTACAATTGCGATGGATCGTTGATGGATAGGTGCGGACAGGCAACGGTAGGGTGGGATCCAGTTACTGGGCTTGGGACTCCGAACTTTGGAAAGCTCAAGGATCTCGTGTTGTCAATCTGAAGCATGTTATGCAAGACATGCAGATATTGTTATTTTGGAATGAGTCAGCAAGACCGAAACTCTTTCAGACAGCTGACAGAGCCATTGAAAGAAGAAACACGGTGATCCTTCCTTCTTCTGAGGGGGCAGCAACACCACCAGAATTACATCACGATCACGACATAACCATGAGCCCATGCAAGGTCTGTCCATGGGCAACAAAAAAAAATTCTGAGGTCGCAACCCAGATAGTCATCTACACCTTGAGCGTGCTTAACGTCAGCGTCTCTGCGAGCGCATGGATGAACCCCTCCACGGTGGTCTCTTCCTCAGGCCGAGAGCGAGACATGTCGATGGCGCAGCTGCGCGATGGACAGCCCAGGTGTGGCTCCCGAGTTCGCATCCGAGAGTAGTTCCGACGTCGTAAGGGTCTCTGGGGGGAGGAACGGGAGAGCGGGGAGGTGTTCGGCGTAGAACACGCCAGCCGGACCCTTGGCAACTGTGTCGAGAGCTTCGGTGTTTGCTTCTTGAAATCCTAAGGCCAAAGACTGAGTAGTAAGAGCGACTAAGAAAGGAAAGGATTAGCGACGATAGCATATAGACGCTGTCTACGAACCCTACATCTGCATGAGGTTGCGCCAGGGACCAAGGATACGACCAGGCAAGGCGAGGCATGCTCCTAACTTTACTCCGACGCAGCCTTCCTGCGACGCACCACCTCATGAAATGCCTTGAGGGCCAGCGAATCCTCTTCACCGCCGGCAGCGCACGCGTGCCAGGCAAGGTTTCTATGTCCCAACCTCCTTCTCCACTTCACATAACGCACCGTATAGTCCTCCCACTCTGTATCCTCGCCCTCTTCGACGACCAGGTCGCGCAGCTCTCCGAGACCTGCACTAAGCCCCCCATACACCGTGTGCCACGAGCGTGCAGGCTTCCGCATGCCATCGAGAACCGGGAGCCGGCAGTATTTGAGCGTGAGGGATGTGAGCGTGGCTGCATGGGCGAGGATGAATTGCTCTACGCCAGTCTGTTCGTCTAATATGATGTACTGGAGAGACAGATACGTCAAGTGAGGGTAGGTGATGTCGTGGAGAGTGAGATCTTGGTGGCCACCGATGTCGCGGGACGAGTGTAGGGTGAGTGAGGTGAGCGTGTCTGCGGGGGCGCGGAGAACGGCTGGGAGCGACGTGGCGAAGAAACCCTGGATGGGTTCCCAAGATGCATGCTGGATGGTAAAAGCAAGGCTCTTGAGACCGCGAAGAATCTCCAAGAAGGCAGGCGACAAGAATAGCTTGTTTGCGTATGGCGAGACATTCCTGAAGCTGAGGGAGCGGAACGCAGGCGCGGGTGAGAGGGAGGCGAGAGTGGATAGGAATTTGTGTTGGAAGTTGACATTCCGAACAATGGTACTTCCAAGATCGACACGAGGGTCGAAGGTGATATCCGCCGAATGAAACGACGGTGATGCTCCCAGGAGGCTGATCGCGCCGAGGAGATGTTCGTTCACTTCTCCTTGGTTGTACCGCGCTGTTGCCAGTCCCCTGTCTTGGTTGGAAAGTTGAAGTCGGTAGCCGTAACTCGGACCCTGGACCTCGATTGCTCGGGAGTCGACACGGGTTTCGTGTACATGCGAGTCCAGATACTGGATCTCCCTGAGATGCTCACGTACGCTGCTGGCCAGTAGAGAGTGCAAAGCTACTACACTCCGCGCTGTGTTTGTACAATGAAGCACCCCAAAGATGACGGGAGTGGCGATGGCGTGCAGCGTCTTGTCGGCGGCGCGAAGCGCGAGGGCGTCGTGGCGAGGTATAAGCTCGAGAATGCAGAGCCAAAGCTCGGGTGGAAGACGCGATCTGGTCGAGTGAACTTGCGATCCTGAGAAGTCGGAATTGGAGATGATCATGGACGTCAAAGGAGAGTGTCGTGAAGGTTTATCGACTCAGTGGGATTGATCAATGCGAGAGATCCTGGTTATCAGCTGGCCTGCATGACTCGCCTTGCTTACGAGGCGCTCTCTGAATACTAGTTAAGCTTCTTCAAAACTTCGCATACCATCAACTGGTAGAACATTATCTTCTGAGGTCCAAGAAAGTCATTAAAAAGTGGGTTGGGAAATAAAATTCTATCCCATAATTGAGACCTAGTACATCCGAATCCACCCCATGATCATTCCTCGTTCAAACTCGCCACGGACGAGAAGATTCGGTCCTGCCAGTGAATAATCTCGCGCACCATAATATAGCCCTCTTCTTGACGACCTTGGCAACCTGAGCCCGTGATGTGCACTGGCAGCCCGACTGAAGGCAGCCCGATGGCTACGATGGCCAGTGCAGACAACATCGACTAATATCCCATGCGACGTCGCGCTTGCGGAACAAACATCGTCCTCGACAAGAGGAGCCACATGATCCAGTTTCCCAGAATGATCCCCCCGAACACATTGACAAACGCGACACCCCCAGACTACATCGGCCGAAACGAATCAGTAGTTGCAACGACGGCGATTAGAAAGACAAAACATACCTTTCCCATGATTAGAGCAAGCGTATCGACGGAACCCGCGTATTTCTTGCTGAGCGCCCTACCGTTCAAGTGGTCGAGCACGTTGGCGACGACCACTGCCGCGTGCCGCTCGTACTTTCCCAGTCCGTTCCGTTCCTCGTTATCGACGACGTCTCCCGCGCAGAACACACCGGGGTGCGTGACGACCTCCAGCGATGGGTTGGTGCGTACAAACCCCCGCTCTGTTACGACGTTTGCATCGAAGTTCCTGATGAACTCCGTGCTCGGAGTCCCGCCTGTCGAAACGACCTGCATGTCCACTGAGCTATCCATGACAAAAACCACATACAAATGAACGCACGACCATGTCCGCGACGAGCCGTTTGCCGCTGCGCGTGGTGACCGCGCCATCTTTGGGGACCTCCTGGTCGAGATAGTCTTCGAATACGAACTCGATACCGCGAGTCCTACATTCTTTCTCCACGCGGCTGCGGAAACGGTCGGGGTAGCTGGGGTGAAGGGGGAGGTTCCTGCTCTGCACGATGGTGGTCGTTTTTTCCTGTCACGTCCGAGTTGAAGTCAGGACCGACGAGCTTCGCTATACCAGATACTCACCGGCCAGTATTCTTTGATCTCTGCTGCAAATTCTGTGGACGACGTCAGCGACCTATCGGTATCAGACTATCCGAGAGGACTCACCAATATTAACGGGACCTCCTCCGGCCAAGACGATGTGGTTCGCGTCGCGAAACTTCTGGCGCCAGTCCCTGATAAACGCGAGCATCTCCTCCTTCGTGAAGGGGTAATCCAGCGGCCCCTCAAGCGCAGTACCAGGCGTAAGGACAAGTGCATCGTAATGCAGCCTCTCCCCGCCTTCAAGCACAACATGCCCGCCAGAGCCCGGTCTTTCCTCCTCGATCGCGACAACTCTGCCGGTCCGCACCTCGCCGACGCCTTTGGAGAGCAGCCTGTCGAAGGGGATGAGAACTCGGTCCTCGAGGCTTCCCTCGTCCGTGACCGCCATCCGGACCGTCGCGGGGAGGAAGACGGTGAAGGGGCGGGCGTCGATGAGCGTGAGGGTGTGCATGGAGGGATTCAGCTGGCGGGAAAGGAGGCGCGCGATATTGGAGCCAGCTCCTCCGCCGCCCACAACGACTACGTCTTTTTTGTTGGTCATGATACTGGAAGGCGATTTGGATGGCGAGGAGAGACGAGGCGCAAGGGGGGCATTTTATCTGATAAGATGGTACGACGTTTCAGCGTCTCGCGATATTGTGCCGTGCCAACACGTCAGGCTCGGCAGCTCATAGCGCATGATTGGCAGCCCTCGCCAGTCGGAGCTTCGGCACAGCAGTTGAAGGTGCGTAGGCAACGGATTCGACGTTGGCGACAGACGTAAATCGACCTGCATTAGGCATCAGCTATCAGATAAGATAAATCCTCGGATCTAAACTTGGGCCGACGTGGTTGAATCGTCGGCCCATCGGAGCCGCGCCTATGTAAGGACATGGCATAGTTGCCACTGGTTGGTGCATGTTGACCGTGTCGATGCCCCGAATCCATGTATAAACATTGGCTTCGACATGCTCCATTCTGTGTGTGAGAGATTGAGTACGTGTCCGAGAAAAAAAAAGGGGGAGAAAGTTTGACATGCGCGCTTGTCACGTTCAGGGCCTTCGTCGACTGGTTGTCGGTCTGGACGGCATGTCGGTTTCTCCCTCCTCATCGCTCAACAGTATTCATTTCAATACACACGAGTATTGTCAAAGGAACTCACATAGATCTCATATGTCGTCCTCCTCGGCCAAGAATTATTGAAGAGCGGCGTCATACCTGCCTCAAGGCTCCGCGATGCAGGTCTTCCGTATGCCTCTGCACCACTTCTTGCATGCGTAAGAGCATGTGTGAAACATTAAATTCGCAGATTGGACCCGTCGAACACGGAGCTCGTGGGAGGTACGTTGGAGTTGCTGCACGTTCAAGTTGCAACGGCCGTGTTGCCTGCGCCACCACTGGCACCAGCGATATAAGTATATCGTGGGAACTTCCAGAGCAAACTGCCGTCCGCGCCGTCCGACTCGATTTTCCTTTTTGATGATACCCTGAGCCAGTTCTTGAGTCCACTGTCTCTGAAGAATACAAGTCAACGACATATTTCTCAGGTATTGCCGTGAATTTCTCATTGAATGATGTCCTGATCGACAGAATCAATCGGAATAGTGCAGCAACCTCCATGCCTCGCCTTCCGCCAGAGCTGCTGCTCCATGTTTTCCGTTTTGCACCCCTCGACGTCCTTCTTGTCCTGCGCAGAGTGAGCAAACTCACATGCACACTGTCAACGCCAATCGCGTTTCGTGTCATACGGTGTATCACCACTGTGCCGAGCATGAAGGCGCTGAAGGCGCTTCTCGCTCAACCGAATATTGCTGAGCACGTGCAGGAGATTGACTTTCACGAGGAGTGTGAGTCGTTGTCGTCGTTTCGCTCTCTACCTTTCAACGGACCATACGCGCAGTGCCGATACATCATGAACGGGAATGGCTCGCAAATCATGTCCAGGAGAGTCTGGCGGGCTTGAACACCCTTCCGGCGCTTCGCACGCTCTCCTACAACTACCATCCGTACCTAGGACGACAATACACCAATTTCTATGGTTTCACCACGGAGCGCCTATGGTCGCATCAAATACAGGTGTCCGCCATTCGGCCGCTCTTCAACACGTCCACGCCGTACCGCAACCTACACACGCTCCGCATCAACAATATCATCCGCTTCAGCGTAGATCCGCCGGCGGAGCACTTTGTCGGGCTTAGGGAGCTCTGCCTCAGCGTCGCACGGACGACCAGATACGAGAACGACGACATGATGGCGACCGTGCGCGCCGTGCACATCCCGCGCCTCCTGCAGAGCGCGGACGCGACGACGCTCACGTCGCTCACGCTACATCAGCTCAACGACATCCGCGTTCCCCCTGGCATCGCGCTCAGCCGCGTACGCTTTCCGCACCTGGCGCGTTTGACCCTCCAGCACGCGTTCTACGGCGCAAACACGGGGCCGGAACCCTTCATCGTCGCTCACGCCGCCAGCCTCGTCCACGTCGAGCTGCACCTGTGCAAGATCCTGTTCAACCAAAATATGAAAGCCCCAACGCGCACGTGGGCGGACGTCTACGGGGCGTTCCGCGAGAAGCTGGTGCGGCTGCGGCAGCTCAAGGTCACGGGTAACGGGGCGCAGTATGCGCATTGGGATGAGGAAGACGAGGTCTGGGTGTATTGGCGTGACCCTGAGTACAGCGATCGCGATGCGAAGAGCCTCAAACAACTGATGGACGTCATGGCCCGGTGAATACCGTGGTTGGTATTCTGCGACCAACAGGGCCGCGACAAGCTATGTAACACATCGAGAAGCAAACTGTTGTATTGTACGACGATACGAGGTACAGACTTGATAAGCCCTCAACCACCCTGGCTGCCTCCGGGGTGGGGATTTTGGTCGGCGCAGGACGCAACCGCGGGAAGCGAGACGGTGCCGACGGGTGGACGGACTCAAGCCGTAGTTGAAGGGATTCACTCGGACCATCAGCTTACAGCACCGTATCAGATGCGCTCTGCGAAAGCGTGATTGAGCCACGTATGAGTTTCATGATTCATCTCCGAGGTCTGGCAGAGTGACGGAGAGTCAGGTATGGCATGATAGTACCACTGACTACTTACAAATGGCCTGGCGCCTCCGAAAGCCGAAGAAGTCGTTATTGAATAGATAGAGCCGACGCACTGAGACTTTACTAGCCCTGAATTTACGGGTTGTGTGCAACAACGTATCTCTAGTAGGTAGAAATACGACTCTGCGGCCAAAATATGGACGCGCCGCCCCCGACCATCACGTGCTTCTCCGGTTGGCCGCGGAGCTCAGAAATTGATTAGTAAACACTTTCGCAGTTCCGAGTCTGATTCCGAAACATTTCCCGCTGCGACGTGCTGCCAGCGAGAGGCTGCGCGCGACGGCCAGCAGCTCATTATCCCCTTGCTTTCTGCAAAATTTCTCTGTCTGGGTCAATTTATTCAACCTCGTCTTGGCAAATGCTTTTCGGTCACTGCTTTCCTGCTTCGAACATGTCTGGTGTAAGTAGTAGAACCGACTGCCCCAGACGTCGACCTCCTCGAAACTGCCGCCGGGGATTGGTTCGCCAGCATTTCCTCAGGGCACACCGTTCCGAATAGGATGTCTCAGCGCACCCGGCTGTATCTACGTTTGTCTCTTTGCCGCCGTCGGTGTGTTCTCCCGCTCAGACCTAGACATGCGGCAAACGCGGCGCTTCGTTTCATCAGCTGGATGGACCCCTGTCCACCTTCGGCGATGTTGCGCAGTAGCACAACTCAGACCGGAAGCGCACAGCTCCCCACTCGTGAGTTCCTTTTAAGCCGTGTCCTCCTGCAGGTCTTCTGGGTTCTTCCGCACCACCTGGTTACCCGTCCTAGACAACGCCGAACAACAACCCTGCGACCTGCGTTCTATAAGTATACCCAAGGCCTTTGTCTTTGCTACCCATACCCTGTAGTCGAACCTACCCCCTGCCACAATGCCTCGCCTCCCACTCGAGCTCTTGATGCACATCGTCGACCTCGTACCCACCGAGGACCTTCTCCCCCTGCGTGGCGTGAGCTGGTTACTCTGCGCCATCGCCACACCTCGCGCGTTCCGCGTATTGCGCCACACAAACACTCTGCGGAGCACCATAGCCTTGAGCCATCTACTAGAAACCACGGACATCCGTCAATACGTCCAGGAGGTGCATTATACCAACCGGCCCGGCCTCCCGAGCATCGACGAGCTGGAACAAGACCGAGGCAACAGCGAAGTGGGCACACACCTGTTCCACGCCCTCCAACTCCTGCCGCAACTTCCGGTGCTGCACACACTTTCCCTCAACCTCGCACAGCCGTACAACGGGCTGAACGGACAGCTTGGATGCTGTTCCATCGGTCAGCTCGCAGCTGTAGACGCCCTCGCCCAGCTGGACACCATACCCACGCTGCGCTCCCTTACACTCGACAACATCTTCTTACATGACATTTACTCCCACCCACGACTCCCCAACTTTTTGTGCGGATTAACGCATCTCCGCCTCAGTGCCATCGATCCACTCCCTGGGCTGTACTCCACCCCTGTCTTTGAACGCGTCGGCCTTTACATCCAGCCTCTCTTGCGTGCCGCAGCGGACACCCTCGTTTCACTCACTCTGCACTTCCAGGATGATACTCTCATTGATCTCGCCATGCTGCGATATCCACACCTCGAGCATCTGTCGCTCCAGAACGTCGTCTTCTGCGCCGAGACGGGCGCCGAAGCGTTCGTGCTCGCGCACGCGCCGACGCTTGTCTCGCTATCCCTGACCAAGTGCAAGACTCTGTATCGAAGCCCACGCGGCTGGGCGCAAATTTATGATACGTTTAGCGAGGGTCTTGGGAGTCTGAGGGAGGTGGCGGTGGAGGAGGACTGGGCGCCGTGCGCATGGTCAGAGCTGTATCCATTGGCCAAGAGACCTGCCCGACGCGTGGTGATGTATGCAGGGGCGAGCGTGGGTTACTGTTCGGAGGACGAGGGGGAGGACGTCAGAGGACTGGACAGGTTGACGGAGAGTTGCCGTGCCCGGGCTTCTTCTGGTGGGCTTCACACACCGACCGTCCCTGCGTGGACGGCATTCTAGGGATAAGGACATATGACATTGGACTTCTTTGTTCTGATAACTATATCGCGAGTTTGCCGATCAATGTCGCCATGTTCACCTTGTTCTATGTGCTCCATGTTCCACTTAGACACTTACCTGTATGTAGCGCTCGCGTGATAGGACATTACTAGCCTGCGGAGGTGATCATCGATCCATGCCTTCACATCATGTTCACACCACGCATGTGACTGAGAGACATCTGAATGCTATGATGTGAAGATGCCCCAAAACCTGGAATGAGGACCAATGCCAGTGATACTTTGTCACAGGATCCGAGTTGGAAAGAAGACACAACATCCGCCGCCGCGGCATTGCGCGAACCTGCGCAGCACAAACGTGTGCTGAAGACCGCGGTCTACAAGGTCTGTAGATGAATGCACTACTCCCTCGGGGCGTACTGGTGTACTTGGTGTACTTAAGCTCAAAAAATCATACCCAAATCCTGCCTTCGAAGAGCTATTCGGTTCGCACACGCAGAACTAGTACATAACTTCGGCTTCCTGCAGTGCTTCGGCTCGAGGCGACAGTAATCTTCGACGTTTCGTCTCGTCATTCTCAACAGCGTGCATTACATCCGTCCAGTTGAGTAACGCCTGGTAGATGTGGAGCGAACATGCCCAAGAATCGGTTCAGGGCTGTGTGGACTTATGCTGCATCAGATCGTATCGATCTCTGCGAGGACAGTCCCGTTCGCAAGGTAATATAACAGCATACATACATCGCAGAGCGAAGGAATACACGCGAAGATAGCCCCCCTTCCAATTTATTCGTCCATTCTCCAGTCATACACTGCTCTGTTCAATGTCCACGTCCACGAGGACCTCGGTGCGCTTGAGCGAGTTGTTATTCGCCCCCATAAAATTGGACAGCGCAATCGCGGTCTCGCCCATGCCGACGCCGGAGTCGGAGAACGCGGTGCGACTCAGGCGGGTCATCTGCTTCGATGCGGTAGATGGGCCGGTGAACGCGAGGGACGACATGGGGTCGAGGCGCGTCCCATCGGACGAAGGACCGCGCCCGACGCGGACGATGATGAGTGAGAACTAAGAAAGAGATGGATGTCAGCGAGATGAAAGGCAGTAAGTGAGCTGACTGACGACTATGCCCTGCGTGCCGGGTATGGAGAAAAGTACGATGCAGCTTGTCAGTAAATTACCAGGGGGACGTAAAATATTGTTCCGCTTACGATGATGGGGGAGATCTAAGATGTGGGGTGAGCGGCGGTCGTTGCTACGAAAAGTTCGACATGGAACTTACTATATCAAGAAGCACCTTGAATGCAGGGGCCTTGACAGAGTAAGTCGCCACGAGCAGGATGAGGGTCACCAAGTAGATCGCTCCTATTACCGGAATTGTTGGCTGTCGCACGAGACTGAATGGAAGGCCGGAAGGCCTGGAGCTTACCTGACTCTACTATGATGATGGTCAAATGCATGAGGTTCGACGACAGCCTGACCTCCCGATTCTGGTATTGGCTCCACCAGATGCGGAAAGCAATGAGCCCTGGAACGGCATGGGACGTCAACTCTCGACACAACGCCGGACTGGGGTGACTGACGTACCCGTGCAAATTGCGTTCAGGGCCAGCGTGCACGAAAAGAAGGAGTTGGTGATCTTTTCCTGTTTCTCGTTGAAAATCACGTCGTTGCTGACGAGCGTCAAGGTATATACGGCAGCGACGCCAGTGCCTGTCGGGAATTGGCAATCAGCCTTGGAGGAGGGTGTGGAGATGAGGGGGCATACCGCAGTCCGCGATGAAAAGTAGGATAGGGAGGATAACGACGGGCCAGTAGGCGTTCCACACGATGTAACACCGGTAAAGCTAACGACGGCGTGCAATATCGAGGTCAGCGGACATCTTGCAAGATGCTTGAAGGACATACAATGAATAGGTCGGACACGAATGTCTCGAGCAGGTACACTGAGGTTGTGAGGACGCTGAGAGGCGAGCCTACTTGTGCATAGTACAAGTCTGCACCGCTGGTTGTCTGACTTTGTTGAAATGCAAGAACGAGGCGAACAGTGTCGATGACCTCGTGCTGGAACGAACCCGTACATGGTCAAGGTCACATCACGCACGGAAAGGATTGCTGGACATACCCAGGTAATCAAAACAAATAAGATGATCGACACCGCCAGTAAGCGCGTGTTGAGCCCAGATGTAGCCCGCTTTTGAACGAGGGTCTGGATACCCCCGATGAATAACGAAGCGTAGATACCTGGAAACGCGCGGTGTGATGTACGCCACGTGGAAGTAAGGAATGAAACGTACCATACAAGATAGACTCCAGACACATCGCCATCATCTCTGCTCCAGTAAAAGATAGAGGGGCCATGATCGTGCGCTATGCAGGTTCGAGGGATGTTCACGGGGGCCAGACGAGGAAAGAATGGTGCATGAACGCATTCGAACGGGGTACGCCTTTAAAGGCGAAGGGAAAACAATGCTCTGACGCCAATAGACATTTAGGAAGGAAAATCTCCAATCGTAGGAGGCCGTAACGGCAACATTGCCGTGTCTCGCGACGCATGTTCACCAAATACTGAGTCTGGATGGGACCTTGGATTGTTCCTGGGATAATAGGGTGTGGGCATCGGCCACAAGCACACGTACCTACCGCTATCTAGATAATGTTTGGACCACCAAGCGAGCACCAAGCTTTCTTGATAAAGTGGCTTGGAAATCGGAAGTCGCAGGCCAGGAAGTCGAAGACATGCGGTACCAAAGCGGCGGATAAAGCAGTCTGAACACGTTGCCTGTCCAGGCTGTTTTCAGGCCATAAATCTCTTGATTCTGTCGTCTATAAGAACATGAGAGGGCATCTCCGCGTAAACTCGAAAATTTGTGACAAGGAGCCACGTACGAAAGTCTGAGCCTCGCCCTCTACTTGACCTTCCTCGCCGGCTGCCTCACCGAGATCCCCAAAACACCGGCTCTCAGAACATCAGAAACTCTTGTCTCCGAGCATTTGAATGCTTGGATACCGTGGAACGTAGACAAAGTGAGTTAGAAATTGTCCATGTCGACCACCAAGGCCGTGGGAAACTGACCGGAGTTACGACTCGGAGAACTCGGAACGCACGCTGAACGTGCTGGACGTCCGTGAACTACAGTGCTCCCATTCCCATTCTACTCCCGCTAATATGATCAAGAAACGTTCGAGGCCACAGCCGAGAGTAAGGGATCTGTCTCTCGAGGCGGACGACGAACCGTCGGGACAGGCAAGCGACGAGGAAGACGCGAATTTGCCGTATGTTCCTGCCGTTCCTCAAGTTTATCTCGCAGGATACTAACGCGTCTCGGCCACGAGTACGCAGTGTCTCAGAGCTCATTGAATTGCGCAAACTCCGACGGTCTAGGCAGGGCATTGACGTGACCAAGCTCAACAAGGGAGACGTCAAGAAGAAGAAGCGCAAGCAGGCGGAGGAGGTCCAAGAGGAGGCGTACGGACTCAGGCCAGGCGTGAAGAATGCGACGCCTGTCAATGATGAGGACGATGAGTGAGTTTCTATACATATGTCTATGCTTGTCGTGCTCAAGGTCTTCCAGAGATGAGGAGGAGAAGGCAGCAAGAGCTCGACGAGCCGTCCGGACCAACAACTTCACACAGCAGACGAACGTCCTGGACGTCGACAAGCATATGTACGCTTTCTAATCCTCCTACCTGTGACATGTATTGAACCCCCCGCAGGATGGAATATATCGAAGAGAACATGAAGTTGCGACGCGGGCAACAAGACGCCCAGAAAGACGACCAGCCTCAAGACGATCTGTACCGTCTCTCCGACAAGTACAAGTTGGAGAAGAAACCAGCAGAAGAGGGGAGCGTTACCAACAGTTTGTCTATGCTTACCGCAATACCCGAAGTTGACTTGGGCATGGAGTGCGTACGCTCACCTGGTGGAGGGTTTGCTGGCCGAACTAAACTGATACTTCATTCAGTGCCCGGTTGAAGAATATCGAGGAAACGGAGAAGGCGAAGCAAGAGATGTCGCATGTACGAAAGGATCGGAAGAAAACAAATACGAACGACGAAGAGCACCTTGCGGCCTCGAGATGTGAGTTCCCGATGTTCATTTACTCAATAGGACATTCTGAAGCTTGGTGTCTCCAGTCTACCGGCCGAACCTGCGTATGAAGTCGGATGCAGACATCATCCGCGACGCCAGACTCGAGGCTATGGGATTACCTCCCGAGGAAGAACATCACAGGCCTCGAAGTGACCGACCGCAGATGGCTACGGATGAGGCGGTACGTCTTTCCCTCTATCAGTCGGTATCCTCTTCTGACCTTCAGGCAGGTTATGGAGCGATTCAAGAAAAGGATGCGCAAATAACCCATCGTCTCGTCTCCGGTCCATACGCTTCTATCTTCTTTGTTTGTACTTAGGATCCCTGCGGAACTTTGGAATGTCCCTTTCACTCTGCGAGGATCTGGACCTTGGCCTCAATGACCTCGAGGCTGGGGACGCCGACTTGCCGACAAGTCGAGCTGAGATCAGATCTGTGCTTTATCTTATCTGATGTGAAACTCGGTTGACTTTTCTTCGCATCTTCCGATTCTTCGCCATGCTGCGTAGTCTCTTCCAATTTGCGGACCCCTGGCAGATGGTCTGCCATAGGTGATGTGGGTGGCGTTAACACCGACCGGCGCGCTGTGCCGAGTTTACTGTGGTAGAGAGCCTGTCCATAGCGTACAAGGCAAATTACCAGGTAATGCTCGTGTATCCAACCTGGGATAGTCACTCACATCGAAATAGTCTTCAGAGACAGATTCAACGTTCAACCTTCGCGAGCTCAAGATAGGTCAAAAGTGACAGAGAGGCTCTTAACGCCGTGTTAACGCCGATGGTTACATCAGACGATCCGTTTTCATCGTCGCGTTAGGTCGGCTATGATGGATCCTACCTGCTGCGACTGCTGCGGCGCAGCTCACTGCTAGCGAACCTTCCATGATGCAAACGCGCGATGCCGGAGAGTGACGCGTTGGCGCGGCACCGTTGGCTTGCACCGACAGGTCGCACCAACAGGTCGCACCGTCCCTTCGGATAAAATGCAAACCCTTAAGCCGGCGCCCACGTCGATCCTCTCGCTCGCCCTCCCAAATCATGGTCATCAAGAAAGACGTGATTGTCGTAGGTGGAGGGGGCGCGGGCGCGAACATCGCGCGCCTCCTTTCTGACCAACTAGATCCCTCATTGCACACCCTGACACTTATTAACGCTCGCCCGTTCACCGTCTTCCTCCCGGCGACGGTGCGCATGGCAGTCACGGACGAGGGAAACCTCGAGGAGCAGATTCTCATCCCCTTTGACAGATTATTGTCTAAGCGCCTTGGGGAAGTGCGGGTGGGAAAGGTGGTCGCGATCGAGGAGGACCGACCGGGTGCAGGCGGGCATGTTGTGCTTGCAGGCGGGGATAAGCTGCACTACGATGTGCTTGTACTTACGCCTGGGACCGCGCTGGATGGACCACTGGCATACCCAGACACGAAAGAGGAGACGCTTGCGTTCATCAAGGAATGGCGACGGAAGTTTCGCGACGCGAACCACATTGTCATGGCCGGAGGAGGCCCTGTAAATATCGGTGAGTCCGAGTCTTCAGAAAGACTGTACGCCTGAGAACCTTCTGACGTACCTTCATAGAACTCGCCGGAGAGATCAAAGAATATTGGCCGGTGAGTGTCGCAATTTAATTGTCGAAACTCGTATGTCCTGACTTGCTTGTCATAGGAAAAGAAAGTGACCATCGTGCAGAGCAGGAAGCTTCCCCTACACCCCAGCTACCCCGACCGTTTCCGCAGCCGCGTGGAGAAGGAATGCAAGGCTCGCGGGATCGAGTTTGTCTTCGAAGACTATCTTGACCAAGAGGTCCCCAAGGACGGTGCGGTCACTACGCGCAGCGGCAAGCGGCTCGTCGTGGACATGGTCGTATGTTTGTTTTTGCCTTCTATTGTCTTGTCATGTATAGCTCACTGGACGCGCAGGTCGTTTCGCGAGGTGGGACTCCGAGCACGGGGTTCATCAAGAACTTCGATTCCAGCATCGTGACTGAGCGAGGTTTTGTCCGCACTCATCCATCCTTGGAGGTCATCACGCACCCCGGCATTTTCTGTGCGGGAGACGTCGTCGATAACGAGGAACGCAACGGTTTGGGAAAATACGAGCGGCACGCGGCAGTGGTCATCGCAAATGTGCTAGACCATCTAAATGGCAGGGCGCTCAGCAGGACATACAAGGCTAGATCTTCGGTTGACACTATCACCCTTACGCTGGGCAAGGTGCGCGACTGTCTGGATGATTGACAGGCGCGTTCTGACCAATATGTGCAGTCGGGAGGTGTCGCGTTTAGCCGTAGGTTCGGGGGAACAATCTGGGGAAATTGGGTCGTTTGGTTCCGCATATCTAGGACTCTGTATGTGCCACAGGCGCGACGACGCATGGGATACTAGTACAAGTAGCCTGAACTGACGGCACCCGCCCTCATCTGCCCCGCGACTGCCTGAGGCACGTGATCGCGTCGCGTTCGCTGAGCCTTGGGTGTGCGTTGAAGTTGATACTCTGTCTCGAGATATAACCTGCTTACCTTCCATTTTATTCAAGTCTTTTGACGTCTGTCTTACGGGCTCCGCTGCAAGATCACAGGTCACATAATGTTGAACGATACCACATCAGGGGAACGAACGATGGAGCTCACATACACAGGCATATGTCATGAAGAATACACTGACATTCGCTTTGAGATCAGATACAGTAAGAAATAGACGAGACATAGGATCACATACTGCAGAACATACTCTAGGACTCGCGAAAAAAGATGATGGTCAGAAAGAAGGGGAATAAACAGGGGCAGAGTCGTGCCGCTTTCCGACGTAGCTTCTATGCAACAAGAAGGGGGGTGCGATGGCGATGGGAACAAACGGAGGGGTGGGTGCGATGTGCAGTCGAACTGGTGTCGACAATGAACCTGTTTAAGAACCCCGACATCAGACGTCTCTCGCCCGGACGACTTGTCTGAAGCCTTCCAGCGCCATACGATCACGCCCTGCCTGCTCGGAGTCGTCAGGGAATCCCCACTGCCACATACCGCCCGGTTCCCACCGTGCATACCACTCCCAGCTCCTCTCCTCGACATCTAGTTCGCGCAGCTCTCCAAGACCCGCGCTGAGATCCCCATATACCTGCTCCCAAGTGCGCGACGGCGTCTCTGCACTGCCCATCGAGATCTTGCAGTACACGAGCGTGAGTGAGGATAAGGTGGCTGCGTGCGCGAGAATGAAGGGCTCCGCGGACGTCTCGAACCCGAACAGCACATGCTGGAACGACAGGCGGGTCAAGTGTGGGAAGTGCAGTTCGCTGATGCTGACGCCGAAGCATGACGCCTCGTCCTGGCTGACGTGGAGCGAAAGCGAAGTGAGCGTGTCGGCCGATGCGCGCAGCAGCGGCGGCGCGCACTGCTGCCAGAACGTGCGTAGCGGATCGTCTGGATCGCCTTCAGTTCTGTTCCACAATTCGCGCTTGGTGCTGAGGCGCAGGTGCGTGAGGTGGCGGAAAAGTGCGATGAACTCGAGGCGGTTGTATGCCTCGTGAGGCATCGGCCTGAAGTGGTCGAGCGTGAGAGACTTGATGGTGGATGCGGGAGTGAATCGGGATAGGGCATCGAGGGCGGCGTGCTGAACGGTGTACCCGCGCCAGTGTGGGTCGTCGTGCTCCGCAGCGCCTTCTTCAGTGGCCGGCCGGAAAGTGAACGCCAGAGCGCGCAAAGTCGGCAACCCAAGGAAGACCTGGAGGGCGGCCACCAGGCCTTTGCACATAGCGCCTTGGTCGAGAGGTACCCAATCGACTATATCAGAGTCGGCCCAAGATCCTTTCTTTCCACGCTCTCCGGAGCCATCTGCGTAAACGGCCTTCTCGATACAAGTACGTATGTACTCGTTGCCAAGGAGGTTCCGAACGGATTTAGTGCTCGACACCTTGCTAGTGCAAACTATTGTCCGAAAGGCATGGCGAGTGGTGAATGCACAAGCCTTCTTGCTGACGGCGCGGAGAGAGAGGAGGGTCCAAAAATCCAGTAGCTCGACAACGAGCAGCCATAGCTCGAATGGAAGGCGTGCTATGTGGCATATGCCCTGCGTGGGTGTGGAATTGTCCGTGGGGATATAGGGGATGGTGAAGTCGTCAAGAGGCGGGGGAGAATCGCTCATGGTGGTTTGGGGTGAAAGTGGTTTGAATTGCCCGCCCATTTAAGTCTTCATCCATCGAACGGGGCCGAAAGGCGCAGAAGTAGTATGTGTTTCAACGATACCGTCACGTGCGACCGTGCCAAACGCGCAGAATATACTTCCGTCAACATCCGACCAGCCCTTGGCATTGATAAGGACAGTCCAGGCATTGGGTGAACATATATGCGACGGAGATTGCCATCATGTTCGCGGACAGCCTGCTGGAGAACTCGCTTCATCCAACAGCGATTCTCGTAGGCATCCTCCATAGATTGCAAGTTTTGGGTACTTCTGCAGTTAATCAGTATCGGCTCGCAGACAGCTACTGACCACTTACGAATCCGATCTTCTATTCGTAACAGGGATGTAGGAAAGTCATCGCGAGGCGACATCCCTTGCCTTTACAGCCTGCCTAAACATCTCCAACGCTCTCCTATCGCGCGAGCCCTGTTCGAGGTCTTCTCGAATGATGAAAGAAACTTCATCTGAGTCCATATCCCAGCGCGCGTATCGTGACCGTCCCTCCTCCACCTCCAGCTCACCTAAGATGTCTAGTTTCTGCGTCAACACCGTGTACACGGCTTCCCAAGTCCGATTCTCATCTCCTCGCACAGTAATCCAGCACTTCCTCAATGCGAGAGAGGTAAGTGTGGACGCGTGCGCGAGGATGAAAAGCTCCGTGTTTGTCTCCGATCAGAAAAAAACCTGCTGTAAAGAGAGAGAGGTCAACCTAGGACAGAACAGATCGTGCAGCCCAAAGGCATTCGTCGATCCATCGCTTGGGGTAAGGTGCAATGTGAGGGAGGTTATGGTTTCGGCCGAGGCGCGTAAGAGGGGTGGTAAAAAGTCTCTCCAGAAGTTGAAGTATGGACTGTCGGCATCGGCGGAAAAAAGGCGAGATGACCGGTCATCTCGCGGGTGGTCGTCAAACGAAGCTGGGTGAGATTAGAAAAAAAGGATGTGAGATCTGGGCTGTTGTAGACCCATAGGTGTTGATGTTCAATGCAGTCGATAGTGAGTGATCGAAGCGGGGCATTGCATGGAGCAGTCAATGAGGCTATGACGACGCGCTGGTAGAAGCTGTGATGAGAAGTGTACGGCCAAAAAGTCAAAGAAATGCTGCGGAGCTTTGGCAGACCGAGTAAGATTCGGATTGCGCAGGCCAAGTTTTCTTGCACTGAATGACCATCGACTTTGACGCGCATAGGGTGCGGATCGTCGCGATCAAAATCCGGAGAGTTCGCCAATTCGAAGGCCCGAGTACCATAGCAATCTTTGTAGATAAACTCCTCTACAATCCTGGAGACATCTTGACGATTCAGCACCTGAAGAAGGGTCATCGTGCTCGCTACTGTGTGGGTACAGCGAAGCACGCGAAAGATGCGTGGAGTTACAAGTGCGCAGAATTTCTTGCTCGTTGCACGTACGTGCGGGAGTACATCTTCGGACATTAGGCCAAAGATGATCTGCAGGAGCTCGACTGGGAGGGCGGGTTGCATGGTAGGGTAATGAATCGATGAAGGCGTCGAGGCTTTGAAGTTTGAAGAGACGAAGAGAGCTGAAGACTCAAGAGAGGCGTTCAACAAGTTTCTCACACTCACGTGACAGTCATGACTCATTAGGCAACGTCGTGACTGAATGGTCATCCGGTCATCCTGCTCAGCGAACGTCCAGCCTGGAGCCCGAATACCTGACAGTAAGAAAGATGGGCGGGTAATGGAAAAAATGGCCGCCCAGAAAAACTCAAATCCGATAAGCGAGCTTGAAAGACAAGCCAGACTCACGACGCCGACATCTAGATGACAGAAGGCCGGTTCTTGAATGAATTTCTGTCAGACATACCCCATGGTCTACAATGTCCACACATCCAAGACACACACATCAGAAAGACAAGACGAGGTCCTTGAGCTTCGCAAAGTTTGGTGTCCCAAGTCCAGTGACCGGATCCCACCCCGAAGTCGCCTGTCCACGACACCTGTCAATCAACAGCACATCGCTGTGGCGACAAGTAACACTCACGTTGAAGCCCGGAGTACCACAACCAGGAGCATTCCCGACCGTGATATCATTGAGTCCTGCGAAACCTTTGGAGTAGAGGAACGGATTGAGGAAGCCCAGTGAAGGTCGCCCGTGCGATATGCGCACGTCATTCAACAAAGAGACGAAACCTGCGAAAGTGGGAGATGAGGCTGACGTGCCACCAATGTGGAATGCTTGCCCGCCGATGAAGACGCGGAACTTATCAGACTCCGCAGATACGTCGGGGATAGCCTGATAAGAGGAGTGATTCAGGAAGCGGCAGACACATATGCCACAATTGTTGACTTACTCGGCCATTACTGGGTAAATGACACTGATCAGCATTATCCGAGACAAGTAATGTGACATGCATACGGATTAAATAGCCCCGCATACGTTCCCTTGGGCAGTTTTGTCGCAAAGAATTCAGTGACAGCTTGATCTTGATATGAAGGGCGACTGAACTAATTGCATTGCAATTGTCAAGACGGAGTAGAGCCTATCATGACCGAACGCATGGAACTCACATAGTTGCTGAAACCACCACCAGAGAAATCCACGGCTACCTCGGGAATGTTGATGGTACCGCCCACGGCAGTGACGCTACGACAGAATAATTTGCTAACAATTCGAAGGCAACACGAACAGGCAATACATACAAGGGGCAGCTGGCTGGGAAGCCAGGAATGAACTTCGTCACGTTGCGTCCATCGTTGGTCTGGCAAGTCTGCGTAGCCGGGTCGGGGTCGCCGTCACCGACGCCTCCGTCGCCGGAACTGAACATGAGCGAAGTTCCGCGTGCGCCTGGTGCGTTATAATTGTCAATGACGTGCTCGGAACCGCATGATCGCGGTGTGATCAGTACCTAGCTGGGCGAAGCCGGCGCACACACGCTTCGCGAAGGATATGGGAACTGTGAACAAGAACCAATGGTTGGTGAGTAAAGAAGACGATATCTTTAGATGTAGCCAATGGCTTACCCGTCTGTTCATCGTCTCCGTAACTAGTGGAGATAGTCTGAGGTACTTTATGCTGCGCGAGCACAAAGTCCAGCCACTACGCCTGCATTAGTAATTTGCAATAAGTCGGGTGCTTTGCGCCCTCAGCTTACCTCGGTATACGGCTCGTTCGAGTCTGTGGGAGTATCGACATCCGGGATGAAAGGAGGGCTGCCGCCGGTTGAGAAGAATGTCCCAGGCGTCGGGAACGTTAATCCAAACGCAAACTGAACATCAAGATCGGCCTCATCGCCGGCCTCGCTGGCTGTTTGGTTGTTCTGACCACCTGTAAAGATTCGACATCAGATAAGTGTCACGAATCTGATTGGCACGAGAACGAAATAGAAGTGCGAAGTTTCTCACCATTGATGAGTGTGACCTTGAAGCTCGAATTCAGTGCATCAGGGACCTGATCTGCATAGAACAGCTGCAGATCTTCGACGTTCGCGAACTGTTCGAGGTAGCCAGTGAGAGCAATTTCATTGCCATTCGTTGCAGACGGTTTGTAGCCGACGGCGTTGTACAGCTGCTTGAGGCAGGTGATTGTGATCGTCGTGTTGCAGCTCGCATCGACGAGTATCTTCGTCCCATCGGAGTTCGTGACGGTGATGGTTTCACCTGGCACGGACGGCGCGTCAGATTGCGAGTCGGAGAAGCGGAATGTCGTGCGATGATTCTTCATGTGGCTGAAGAACGTCGTCGGCTGCACGAGTTCGATGTGCGCGTGCATGTGCTCAGGGAGGCTGTAGCTCGTAGTGCGCACGACCTGGTCCTCGTCGACCGCGTGCTTCCAAACGTGGAACGTCTGGAAGACATAGGGCAATGAACGATGACGGGAGTGGACTATAAAGGTGGGAAAATACTCACGGTGTCGAGCATGGTCTCCGCCAGCGAAACAGGCACGTTCACGGACACCCAGTCCTTCGCGGGCGAACGCGTGCACGCGCTTTCCGGGATGCCGTGCTCCGCGAGCCACGCATCGACAGCGCGCAGACTGTCAGGGTGCGGCGCGACAAGCGCCTCGACCTCCTCCTTCGACAAATGCGCGCCGTATCGCTCGTGGTCCGGGTCGCTGATCTCGTATAGGTGGCGCTCGAGTGTGTCGAAGTCGGACTGAGGAAGAGCGATTCGGAGCGGGATGACGTGGTCAGCGGGTGCTGGGCCGAGGTTGAACCAGTCGCGAGGCGGCGCGACGCTTTCGACGAGCTTGTGCGCTCTAGGTGGAGCAGCACATACCGCGCCCGCAAATGCAAATGCGAACGGAAGGAGGACGAGCATTCTGGGTACCCACACGCGACGGAGTGTGAGGTGTCCATGTCAATGCTCCATCGGCTGGCTTATATATGCGATTGCCCCAGAGAGAAGTTCGAAGACATGGGCCCCGTCTGCGCGCCGCAAATTTATGCTCAGCTACTAAGGAATTAGAAGCGAAGAAGTACTCACGGAATTTATATCGTGCAAGCGGACGATAGACACAAATGATGGGTATCTGTAATTAGCACAAGGCGCTCGCCCAGGTGGACGTGTCCACAGTTGTCCGATCTGCCGTAAGTAGATCCTCGATCATAGCGATCACGGGCAGGAATCCCTGTGCCGCCGGGGACAAACCACCGATCGCATGGTCGCCATCGCCAGCTAGGAGGACTCCAGACACGCTGCAGCAAGCTCTCGCGACCGCGGCGGCGCGGTAAGTCCGTTTCACACCAATCTACTATGTACTTCGGTTTTCGGTCTTGTGCTCGCCTAAATAATGAGTGATCTTCCAGATCAGCAAAATGTTCTGAAATTGTGGAGCCCGAACCTTTCCAGAAGCGAAGCGCGCCTAGTGTCGAAGAGAGACGCTGGTGGCGAGGACCGGACGGCGTCAATGCGTGTTCATCATACAGCAGACGCAATTGCCGTTCAAACCCAAGGAGACACACCGGCAAGCAACTTCCATTTAGATGACTCTATATGTGACGATCTCAGACAAATGAACTCACGATTGACGTAGGCAAAGTCCGTCCCATTACTCACTCTCGTTGGTCTTCGCCCTAATGACCTCCCTGAACTCCTCGAGCGCTAGGGCATCGCCCCCGCTCCATGTATCTTCACCGTGGTCGAAGTGCCCATTCCACCCCCACCCAGAGTCCATCTTGACATACCGCAGCTTCCTGCCGTTGGGATTGGCATCCGGGTAGTCCATGCCTTCCCAACTTTCTTTGACCTCTAGTTGGCGCAGGTTCACCAGTCCTTCGCTGAGGGCCCTGTACACATCCGCCCATGTGCGGTCAGGCTCGTCGTCGTCTTCGGAAAACGCGATCCTGCAGAACGTGAGCGTGAGCGCGGTGAGTGTGGCCGCATGCGCGAGGATAAACGCCTCGGCGCCCGTGCCATCTTCGAAAAGGACGCTCTGTAACGACAGATGTGTCAAATGAGGGTAGTGTATGTCCGCGAATGAGAGGCCCGGGGCGGAGCCTACGTCTTGGTCGGAGTGTAGTGACAAAGAGGTGAGTGTGTCGATAGGCGCGCGAAGGAGGGGAGGGAGGGTTTCGGTGTAGAATTTGACGATAGGATCCTGGAAAACAGCACCCTCGAGCTGGGTGTCCGAAGCTGTGCTAATACGCAGGTGTGTAAGCCCTTGTAGAAAGGCGAGGAACCCTGCGTCTGTGAAGACCTCGTTTGGAAATGGGGTGATATTATCGAGGATCAGAGTGCGGAGAGTTGGGATGCGGGGGAGGGCTGCGAGAGCATTGAAAATCGCATATTGGAGCTGCAACCCAGGCGACGGTTCCTCGATGTAAGCAGATGTTTCTTCCTCGAAGTAGAGCGAGAAAGATAGTGAAATCGTGTGTAATGCAGGAAGGGATCTCAGCAAGGGAATCGCCTGGGAAAGGTTTCCTTGTACTTGCGCCTCTTGCTCCTGCGGCGGTGTTAGCGATGGCGATCCTGTGGCCCGTAGTTGTAAATGAGAGGACACGTCGGCGAGAAGAATGACGCACCGTTGCCCCATGTCACGTACCAATCCGCGTACACAAATTCCTCTACATATGCATGCAGGTACACGCTGCCAAGTATCCCCACGATCCCCTCCGTACTCCGTGATGTGCTCGTGCACCTGAGTGCTCTGAATACGCGTGGCGTAGCGACGGCACAAAATGTTTTACTCGCAGCGCGGAAAGCATAGAGATCGTTCGTACTCGCGTAGCCTGCGATGTACTGCAATAGTTCGAGGGGCAAAGACGACATGGTGGAACAGGTGAAGCTCGCCATCACAGATAAGCGAGAGTAGACTCCGGAGTACAACTCTCGGGCCGCTGCAGCCGCCAGTTAGAGCTGTACGGGATTCTGGAAAACCTGGAGCCTACGCACCGCGTCCCGACGCACAAATTAGACAACGTCCTATTCCCCAAGCTCAAGGAGGGAGTCCCTCGCGTCCACGACATCCACCAACCTCTCCAACGCCGCCGTATCTCGTTCCTCCTGCTCATCGTCCAATCTCCAACACCACCCCTCGAGCCAGCGCGCATATCCCGACTCCAACAAGCTTGGATGCTCGTATTGAAATACCCGTAAGTGCGGAAGGTTGTCCACAAAGCCGTCCGCGATTTGCTCCCACGTGCGGTCGGGGCCGTCCTCGTCCTCATATACGATGAGGCATCTGTCCACCTCCAGGTCGACCAGCGTGGCAGCGTGGGCCAAGATGAAAGGTTCGGGGCCAGCATCTTCGGTATAGAAGGCGTGCCGGATATAAAGACGCTCCAAATGTGGGTAGTGCAGGTCGTCGAAGCATATGCCTGGGACGATTCCGACGTTGTTTGGTGCGGATAGTCTCAGCGATGTCAGCGTGGACGTGGAACCGCGGAGGATGCGAGGGAAGTACGTGGTGTAGAATACTGCCAAGGCCTTATGTTCATCATCATCTTCTAACTCAGTGTGGGAGGCAGTACTGATGTTGAGATGGGTGACTCCGCAAAATGGACTGTCCACATGTGCGTAAGCATCGATCGGGAGAGGAATGATATTTTGAAGTGTGACGGAACGGAGAGCCGCGAAGGAGGTGCGGAAGATCGGGGCTAACGCGTGGAGTTGCACAATGGCCTGGCGAGACTTGCACACGACGATTCCGCTTTCGTAGCCCGTAAATTCAGACGCTACCTCGAAAAAGTGGGACTCAAAGGCAACAGAAAGTGTCTGTAACGCGGAGAGTTTTCGCCAACAATCGGTTGCCGAGGCTATGGTGCGCTCGCCGTCCATAGTTTGGCCGCGTTCTTCATTTGCGACCGGTTCATCTTTCGATGTTTAGAACAAGGAAGCCGTCATTTTATGCTCTAGTAGGACCACTCACTGACGCGATCCTCGCCATACGTATATTGCAATTCCTGGACATATGCGTTGACGTTCTCGCTGGCTAAGACCTGTAACAACCCGTGAAGGTCCTGTGCGTTCCTGCCAGTGTTCTGGCTCTCGCGAACGACCGTGCTAAAGAATCGTGGTGTCACGAGCGCGCATAGTGTCTTGCTGGCAGCTCGCAACGGGCCGAGGTCGTTCCAGGGAGTGAAGTCGACGATGAGGTGCAGCAACTCAAGAGGAATGAGCCTTCTTGACAGTGAAGACATGTGTCTGTATTGCCAACGGAACAGTGCCGCCTTTGCGGACGTTGTGGTGAAGATGTTCGAAGGATAGTTCGATGTTTTCGTGACTGCAGGTTTGATTCTCAGTCTTGGCGCACGTGATAACAACCCCTAACCTTATACCAGGTCTAACTCACTTACAGCGAGCGGGGCGAGCACTCTTAAGTCTTGTTCCCGTTCACTCCATCCTATGTGCCGCGTGCATAGCCCTGGTTCTTCGATACAATGTATCTTGTCGAAGAGGAGAGTGTTGGCGAGGTCATAGTCTGGTAAATCATACGTTCCAATGGATACAACTGACTAAAGAAGTCGTATAGTGATCAACTAGGTCGCCTGGCTGTGATGAGAGACTGAAGAGCCCCCAGAAGGGCGTCGTCTCTCTCTACTGACAGGCTGCAGTAATTCCAGAAGTAACCGTCTTGTAGCCAACTATACCGCAGCGGCGTACCCTCCCAACCCCGGATATCCTCTACCGCGACTTCTTCCAGACATTCCAGCTCCTCCGCGAATCTTTCCCAAATTCGCCACCAGCGCATCCCTCGTTCTTGCTGCGCATCGCTACCCTCTCTCCGGTCGTCCTCTTCTTTCAGCGCCACAGTGCACTCTTTTAGGCGGAGCTTGGTGAGGCTGCTCCTGTGTCGGATGATGAAGTCCTCTAGGCCGACGTCCGGGTCGAACTGGAAGCATTCGAGGGATAGGAACGCTAGGTGTGGATACACCAGGTGCGCAAATGTGATGTGTGGCCCGAGGCCGACCGTCTGATCGCTGTGCAGCGCGAGAGACGTAAGCGAAGCCGCTGGGGATTCTAGGAAGCGATGTTGCGTTGTCGTTCTCCAGAATTCATGCAGACCGCCTGGCGTGGAGTTCGAAGTGACTGAGATGTGCAGGTGTGTGAGCTGTTCTATCAGCGTGCGGAACGATGGCTGGTCATAGAGGGGATGATGGATTGCGAAGAGACCGTCTATCTGGAGACGTCTCAGACGTGTCGCGAGAGTGTGAGATAGACTAGCGAGAGTTTGGAGGATTGCGAGTTGGAACGAGGGGCCGTTCGGAGGTACAGGCGGATGCTCATGCGTTGACATCCCGGACTCGGATCCTTGGGTCGGTGAGTAGTGTGATGCGTCGTCTGTCGATTCCTCCTGAAATGTCACTCTGATGCCTTCGAGTGCAGGCAATGCATGAAGAAGGGAGAAAGTTGAGACTAGGCCATTGCGGACCTCAACTTCTCCCGGCTCTATAACTTGTCTTGTGAGAATACAGTCTCCCCAAAGCTATCGTATCCCACACCTTCTGCATGCTCTTGGTGTCGGTAGATGACCTCTGTCACACACCGCGCCAGACTCTCCGTCTGGATGATCCTCTGCGTTTGGGCCGCGCTCTGCAAGCTATTCGTCACCTGTAGACACCGAAATGCCCGAGGTGTTGCAAGGCCCCAAAGCGCCTTATCGACGGCCCGCAGAGTCCGGAGGTCTCCTCCTGACTGCACTTCGTCCAGGATGGCCTCGACGATCTCTGTCGGGAATGGTAACGCCATAGATGGGCGATTCGTTCTTGGGCGGTGGTGAATGCGGAAGGTGGTGTCCAAGCGCGGCCAGCGGGGAATTGGTGCTAACGTTCCGCGGCTGATCAGCATACATATACTCGTGCGCGTCTTTGACCTCCTCGTGCCCGCTGACACGATGACGTCTCCGCCGCTGTAGCACCCGTAGCTGGAGGCCACTCGGATCGAGCGCCTCCACCTAGGACCTGCGACCTTGCTTGCTTCTTTCGAAACAAGGCCGCGCATCAACTCTGTCTCACTTCGCCTCGCGAGAAACGAGGATCGTTCGAGCCCGATCACAGAAAAGCATTGAGATCTCGGATACGCGTATTTCACGCTGCCGAAGCGAGTGGCGGGCCTTGTCTGAGGTGAGTGGCGTGCCTTCGACCTTGTATACGCCTTGGCTTGCCCTCCCTTCGCCAGATAGTTCTCGTCGGAGCTGATAAGATGGGCATGCCTATCTAGACTTTGTCCGATCTGCACAACCAAGTGCCTGATCAGACCGTGTTATTTTACCTGTACGCCGCCCGCTGCAGAATCGGACAGAATGTCGCTTTGTCTTGTCTGTCTTACCTTCCTTTGTCCGAGCGGGGCAAATCAGTATAACTTAGGGTCGTCTGGTCTCCCACGAACCATCTGATCTCCCACGCAGGTAGCTTCACAGGCGATAGACCTTCCACCTCTGCGCGTCGACGGTCGACCCGTCCTACCCGCGCACCGGACGAAGCTGGCTAACGTAGCGCGCGATCGCGTTACTCACTTACTCGAACGCCTACAACCTTGTTCCCAAAAGGGACAGCAGCGGCCTCGAGGCGCAAGACGAGCTCCCGCATCGCGTCTCGTTTCCCGTGCCCTGGTGCAACGTGGTCCGTCGGGGCTCCGGACTGCCGGCGCCCATCGTAGGAACCCGGGGCGTCAGTGGCCTGGCCTGGCATGTGCACGGGCCACCACTGACGGGAGGTACTTATCGTGGTTTGTCGGAGTCTTTGTGGGTGCCTAATATTCACTCCGCTGCTTCTGAATCAAGGTCTGGTATGGTCGAAATTTTCTTATAATAAATTACCGATCCTGACTCCCGTTCCTTCACAGACTCCGTTCGCTTCGAGTCCTTTTGGACTTCGTGATGAGTGACACTTCGATAACCTAGGACATGTCCATATCAAATCTTGTCAAAGTCAGATATCTAAGCTGTGTGGGCTCTTCAGGATGTCCTCGATGGAATCCGAGATTTGTCTCCGTACGTTCTTTCCGTGGGTCAGACCGGTCATGGAGCGGACCCAAGGATGACTGGGTCAAGAGTCCTCGACGCTACTTACTGTGGCATCTCCACTACTATTCCTGCACGGTAACCAGGTAGGTAATATTGTATCATACTGACAAGCCCTAGGTACTGTGTTGGGTAGAACCTTAAAGGCAGTAGTTGCTGGCCCGGGGTGCTCTAGCCGCGCTCTCGTTAACGCCTGCTGCGCTCACGCTCTACCGGGGCTACGTTGCGAGTACCTCTCCGCGAGCGGTACGAGAAGCTTTTCTTTGCCAGTCCATTTCCATTTGAGCATTCCCGGACTCCCGCCAGACGAGACGCGTCTCTGTGACATAGGAAGGTCGGATGTTTCGCCTCCCTCAATCTCCATTGCAGTCACTGCAACATGATCTTCCAGTTGCAGGAACTTGAACGAAGATACAATTCTTCCGATCATGATCGGGCTAACCACGGTGACGCTTGGCCTTCTCCCCCCCTTTGCCATCTTCGTGACGGTGCCAGACAGCTGCTTCGCATATGTTCTGTTCTGTTCTCGAGTGGGGATATGCGGCCCTTCAATACTCCGTTCTGCGGATCTGAGTGCTTACTTCGGGAATACCGATTTTGCTCGACAGACATGGAAGCCATCATCACCACTACATTTCCGTCTACTAGGATCAGGGAGGATCGCGTGGAGGCAACTTGCGCGGCAATAAGCAATTTTTCGTATATTCGATCAAGAAGACCGAACTCCAAGGCGGGATGCTGTTATTCGCCCTTCATCACACTGCGTTGTGTAAGGCTTAATGTCTTGGTAGGAAGGATCGCGCCGGTCACTGGTACATAGCGCTTCAGAAATGGACGAAAGTTCGGTTATAAGAACCGCAATTACTTCCTTGAAGAACTGTTTATGCATTCGACCTTATTGAATCGTGGACCATCGTGTCCAAAGATTGTGAGGAGATTGAGCGTCGTGCAGTTTTCTGCAGTGCATTGTCGCCCCAAGTTCAAATTGGCGCGACAGGTCTACATACGTGATGGGACTCTCGAGCGCTGAGGACAGCATGACCTGGCATGCGGGAGCACGTCTCGTCGAAGCAGGGCATCGCCCGAGAACAATGGGTGGCATTTCTATAGGGTAGCCTACTAACCGGTTTTTCAACCGCCAGTTCGTGTCCCTGCATCCGTTGCCAAACTAGGAGATCCATAGTCTCAGCGCATATAGAGAGAGACGACAGAGAGTCAGTACCTGAAGAGAGTCGCTTATGACGCGTTCGATTTTCGTTCTTTGGCGATCTTTACAAGGCGCTCCAGCGCGACATCATCGTCTAACCCCCACGTGCGCGGCCCCTCTTCGTCTTCAAAATACTCATTCCAACCCCTCAATGGTGAGGGCAGATTCCATCTAGCATAAGTGCGCCAAGGCAGAGACGAAGACGACCCGTCGGCTAACTCCTCATCCCCAATCACTTCAAATACTTCCAACATCCCAAGCTCGTCGGAAAATCGGCGGTAGACATCGGCCCACGTCCTCGTCGGAGGCAGGGCCATCGGACACGGGATCTTGCAATCGCTCAGCGAAAGAGATTTGAGCGTGCTGCAGTGGCGCACGACGAACTCCTCAACGTGCGATTGGGCGTCGAAGATGATGTTACTCAGGTCGAGTGTGCGAAGAACGGGGAAGTATAGGTCTTGAAGTGAGAGGCCTTCGGCTGAAGAGACGTACTCATCGAGGCTACCGAGGTTGAGTGACGTCAGCGTCGTGCGGCACGCATGGAGGAGCGGTGGCACGTTGGTAGACCAGAAGTCGAAGACGGGGCGGAGCTGAAAGTTTTCTTGGTTTTCCCTATGGCCTATTGCCAAGAATCTCAATTCCTGTACTCCGGCGAAGAGGGCTACAAAGGTCGGGCGGCTGAACACGTCGTGTGCGAGGTATACCACGTGATTCAGACATATGCATTCGAGGTGTTGAGTTGAGGACACATTAGAAGATAGGGATTCGAGCGAGGCGAGAGCGGCTCTTTGGAACTTGAGGTCCCGAGAGGCCTCTGTCCAAGCATCGTAGGCCAATTCGCCCTGGGGTTCGTCGAGCGAGTATGAGTAGAACGTCAGATTGAGGCGACGTAACTTGGGGAGTGTGCCGAGAAGTGAGAAGATGGACATCAAGTTTGTGCAGATCTCGGTTTCGTCCTCAGAATCATCTGGTGTACCATCTACACGACATGAGCAGAATGGCACACATGACATACTAGCAATCGCTCACGTACCTTCGAATTCCCGACATTCTCTATCTTCATAGAATATCTCCGTAACGTGGGTTCTGACGGATTCACATAGCATCAGAGCGAGCGTATTTGAGCTCTCCACGATGGTGTTCGTCGTCGCTAATGTAGCGAAAGCAAAGGGAGAAGCAAGGGCACAAAGAGTGCGGGAAGTGGCACGGAGAGCGAAGATCGTTGTCTCTTCGTCCTCCATCGTCGCGCTGACTATCATCCGCACGACTTCCAACGGGAAAGAGTTCATGGTCGAGGTTTGAGTTGGCCTCCGTGCTCAAGCGCTGGCGCTGAACAGTTGGCCGCTGTCCGCTAGCGGCTAAGTTCATCTGCCGATTTTGCGGCGTGCGCGCTTCGAAGAAATTGACATTATATCATCTTCCCATCACGTGATCGCGGTGCGTTACTACGCGACGCGTCCACGTGATGGGAAATATTAATCATAAGTTACTGAAATTATTAGCCTTTATCAACTCGCCTGCAGTCGAGACAACTTGAACTCAACAGTGAACACTCGACATACACCATGAACATACTTCCCGTCGAAGTTGTGCAGATGATTGTCAATGCAACGGTGAGACAGAACGATGTCTTCTTAACTCTCCGTGCTACTTCCCGCACTCTTTGCGCCTTGGTCTCTCCCTTGGTTTTCAGCACGAGGCTTCTCGGTGACGAACATGCTCAAGAAGAGCGTGAATGCTTTCGATCTGAACGCGAGCACGTCAGGGCTCCTATAGCCGAGATATGTTATGAGGATAGAGGTACTGGCACAGTTGGTAATTTCCTCTGCTTGGCAGTGTTTGATTTCGCTCATGCCGCATGACGCACCGCAGAAGCCGAGATCAACGAGGAGAAGATTCGTACCAATCTGGAATACATCTTTCTGCTCGTCCACACACACTCCAAAATCTGCGGCGCATCAGTGTAACATTCTTCTCGTATGAGATCAAAGATGGCCGCCTCTCGACAGCCGTCTCAAAATCTGAAGTTCCAGCAGTTCGTCCTCACCGCTCTCGGACCCCTTTCCGCGGCCAGAAGGTTCGAACACCTTTGCTTGAAGAATGTGGTACACCACACATACGACATGTTCCAGCGCCCAGCCTTCGTGTCGCTGTTCGCCGGACTCCAACAACTGGAATTCAGGGCCACGGCGCCTGAGGAGGATGTAGAGAGCTTTGAACACCTCCCCGTCATCGATTTCTGGTCCAAAGACATACCGCCGCTCCTCCATGCGTACCGGACGACACTGACATCGCTCAGCTTTGGTAGCAAAGAGTACGTGTCTTGAGGCGAAGGTGTCTCGTTCCGCAACATTCGTTTTCCCTGCCTTCGCACACTCGACCTGGAACGCATCGTCTTCGATGCTGAATCGGACGTGGAGGGTTTCGTTTTGCGCCATGGCGGCACGCTCACATCGCTGGCGCTGTTCGCATGCAAGATCCCGTATCCAATGCGGCCGTCCAGCGGACATGGGCCAATGTCTACCACTTGTTTTCGGAAGAGCTTAGGATGCTCGATGCGCTGAAAGTGACCGATGGGATGGATATTGATGGTCTGCCTTGGCTCACGTATGCCAAATGGGACCCGGAAGAAGTGGGATCAACGGGTTGGGATGAATTCTTTGAAGACCTGGATGAGCCGCGCACGTGGGGGATGGAAGACGATGAGGGGTTGATGGATTTCGTAAAGATCGTGGATGAACGAGCAGACAGTTCGCTCTATTCTTAGGTATTGACCTGGTCTCGTTCTTCCTCTTCTGAAGGACTTCACAGGGTAGGTGAGATGCAGTGCTCGTATGACATCGCTATGCTTGGGTAAAACAGGTTGAGCAGGACGCGTATGAATCGGCAAGATCATGGACGACTTATAGTACGGTGGTAATGCAGGAGTTCACGAAAGCCGTCAAGATGGTCATACGCACGCTCGAACGAATCTTGGTGGCAGGACCGAAGCTAGAAGGTACCTGGGTTCAGTACGAGATGATGACGCCCGCGAGCCAAGGGATAGCGCATTGGTGGAGAGCCTACTCATGCTCAGCATCACACAATAGTGACCGTGAGGATAGTGACGACGCCGTCTGTCGCAATACCTTCGAGTCCGCCGCTTGAGCATAGAAGAATAAAGAATAAGTAGCCTACTCACCATGATTGACACCGGCTGTTCCAGGTGCCAGCAGGCCAGTTATGTTTATCGCATGCGTTGAGTAAGAGACGCCATCGTAGCTCGTGCGTCCAATTGCCGCGGAGACAAGATTGTTGCTATGGAAGATGTGAGCAGGAGCTCGTCCAGCTGGCTTTGACACGCACCGGCCGATGTTGTATCCGTCCGAGACAATGTTGTGTCCCTCAAAAACGTTCTGAGAAAAACGCGAAGGATCAGGAAATCACCAGACATTAGAAGCGCCCGAAGCTACCTCTTCCTTGCTTACGCTGGGAAGAATCCAAGATAAACAATTTCAACCATACTATTGGAAGCGCACGACTCACGCGAGGAACAGAGCGCCGCTGTTCGCGAGGCTTCCGTTCTGGCGGTACACCCTATCCAGGCCGCGGGTGAACTCACGCTGCATCAAAGATTCGGCATGCAGGCCAAGCCTCCGCCTTACCGGAAATGGTTTCCTCCGATCAGGCTCTCCAAGCATGTGCCCAGTGCCGCATCACCATAGTCCTGCCTAAGCTCGATCGTCTGGTTAACCCAACCGTTCCCGTCTCCGAGGTTCGCGGACTGTGGGGCACCGAGATGGATGTCCAGACACTCCTCCGAGCTGCGCCTGGCCTGAGGAACGCGGCTCTCTGAGTCTGAAGACGCGACTTACAAGCCGATTGCCCTTGCAAAGTTCACGATGCCATTATTCGTGAGCACCGCGGGAGAGCTGAAGCCGGAGATGATGACCTGCGATGTCGAGTATTAGCGTATCAGACGTCCAGAGATGGTTACAGGAGGCGTACTTACGTTCAGAGGCTCGCCGAAACCGGTCCCGGCGTCGTCCAGTTGAGACCCGCCTCCTAATTGCGGCGGAACGAAGCCAAACCGCAATGTCCGACCGAGAACAGCCTGCACGCAGAGCAGAGACAGGAACACTGAGTGGATCATGCAGTGTGGTCGTCGAAGATGGTAGTGGCAGACATGGATCCAGGGAATGCTAGCTCACTTCATTTATAGCTCGACAAAGCACTGTGTGCGACGAACGTGGAACGGAAAGTGCTTCTATAAGATCGGAAATAAGTAAATACTTCTCGGCTAGCCTGATCCGAGAAGAGGACTTGAACGGTGTAAATTCCACATGGCCGCATCAAAAATAGCGTCCTCTCGAGGCGGGCTTGACAAGCACTAGTGCCAGTCGTGGAGAAGGACTGATGCACGTGCGACAAGCGTGCTTCTTCGATAACATCGATATGCAGGAGACACGGCTTGACGAGCGCAGAGATAGAGTGGATACCCAGGTGCAGGACAGCGTCTGATGTTGATGATCAAGACCACGAGTGTGAGACTCGGAGACCAACTTCTGTGTTTCTAGTGCGCAGTGTACTGACGAAGTTTCCAGTGCACTTCCGAATATTTCCACGACAGCCTAAGGACAAGGGCTGCCCTTTCTTGAACGAGAGTATGAGCATCTGTCACCAAAGCTGCCGGAGGTTCGTGTCTTGTAGGCCAAAAAATAGCAATATGCCACCAGTCGTCGCTTGTACATGAAGTTGACACTCCTTCCGGGAAACGGTCCTAAGCGCACAAGGCAGCTTCCTGGCCACAGTTAGGTCGCTCATTAGGTGGGAGAAAATCTCACAATATCAAGGAATATGTTGAAGTCGAAACAATATTGATATTGCGGGACCGGGGTGGTCCGGGGTCATGATATGATCTCCAAACCTGAAAGGTAAGGTCGGTGAGGTCTCCCGTACGGTGTATCTGGATCTCCACAGCACTGGTACATGAAAGTGGCGACTTTCCAGATAATTCCAGTATGACAGAGATCATCAATACATGGCCAGGTCGAGGAGAGAAAGCAAATGATTTTGCCCAGAAGACGAAATTTGACCGTCACGGTCACATGACACGTACCTATACCGTGACGGTCGCGCTCGTCACACCAGCTCTCTTTCTTCTCCTCAACCACCATTGCCAGCTGTTTCTCCTACTCTTTACCATCAAATAATTCCCACAAATGTCCGACTCAGAGGCCTACTCAGACAGCCCCGCGCCCGTCGCGAAGCCTGCACGCAAGCGCAAATCCGACGCGTCGACCGCTGCGCCCAAGAAAAAGGCGCGCGCGAGCGCCTCGGCACGTCGACCGCCGCAGCGCAGGCGCTCGTCACGGCGGTGCTCGCCAACGTGTCCAAATACGCGGACCCGAGCGACCCCCAGGCGCTGGGCAACACCGTCGTCACGCTCGCGGAGTACGCGCGCGAGCTCGAGGGTGCGCTGGCAAACGGGGGGACGGCGCCGAAAACGCAAGAGCAGCTCGAGGCTGCGGCGGAGAAGATCCGCAAGGCTGCGGCGAGCGGGATAAAGTCGCAGATGAAGGTGCGCGCAGACACAGTCCATATATACGCGTCTCGAAGCGCTGGCTGATGACGTTGCAGTGGCGCCCGAGCTGCAAGGACGGGGGCGCGAGGTGGTCGTACGACGGTATATGCGCAGACCCCGCGGTGTTTGGCGCGCTCATGGGCCTTGGCGGACCGCCGACGTTCAAGATGAAGAAGTTTAAGACGGACGAGTTTCAAAGCCGCATCGGCCGCATCAAAGCCTCAGCCAGGTGCGCTGCCTGAATTTTTGCTTTGCACGTCTTATCCGTCTTACTTCGTCCGAAGGTACAACGACATGTATATCATCAGCGAAGATGTGAACGTGCGCTGGAGTGAGACTGGAGAATTCAAATTTAGCGGCTTGTACGGGGTTCCCACTAGGAGTGTGCTTTGATTTCGCTCATCGAGAATGATCTATCCAATCTATCCATTCATAATTTAGTTGTCAATATACTTTTATAGTCTTCGTGTATGCGTATCTCGCATAGTCCTCTACCTATTCCGTCCTAGGCTGTTTGACGTACCTTCTTCGCTGCTAAATACATCCTCTACCTATACATAACTACTACATATTCATCATTTTGGCCCCCGATGCGATCCTCAGCACCTAGTAATCGCCAGATTCGGCAACTTGAAGGGCCTTGGGTAGCGGGTAGCCTCAGCGTATAATCAGGTGCCATGCTCAAAAACCTTCCATGTCATACATCTCACAGTTGAACTGATCTGATCCAGTACTTACGTAGCTTCCAAATAAACCTTAGAGAGTAGCCTCCAACGCCAAAGTATTCTCAATATTCTACACGGAGTAATATACAAGTGCTGATCGTCATCGCAGACAAAACAATGTGTGAAGACGTTATAAGTATCGGACGTCGTGATATCGTGCATAAGAAACCGTATTAGCTGCGAGTCGTGTCGTGTCATATCGTGTCATGTTGGGAAATCGTGCCGGTCATCTACTCATTCTCACATGATGACTCTGGCACCTCCATAGGCGGCCAGATCCCAGGGGTGGTCTCGCCCCAACGAGATGACATACATCCTACTGCGGGGTACATCAAGCTTGCGAGAGGCGGCTTCCACGAGCTGTTGAAAGGTCAATATGCGCTGGGGACAAGTCAGAGTGGACGACGAACCGTGGGGGAAAACACGCCCTGTACAAACGCAAGACTGCACACTCGTCTGTTAACACGCTGGCTCACGCGCATGCAAGTGGGACACGTACTCTATGGTGATCATAGGGAACGCCTCGTCCAGGAGCCGGGTATTCGGGTGTAGCTCACTCGGGATGGAGTCCACTGTCGGGTATGCGTGCACGAAAACGACTGTGCGCGGGTCCGGCGTGTTGCGCTGCACAGAAAGCAGCGCCTGCAGCATAGTGTGGATCTTTCCGTAGCGCGTCAGCTCAACGGCAAATTAAGCATGAATGGAGACCGCAGTCACGTACGTCGTCATCCTTGATCCAGACACAAACCCGCGCGTCGCGGGTGCGCCGGTACCGCCGCAGAAGCCAGTCTTTCCCGCGTCGTATGGAGCTAGTGGCGTAGATGCGGAGTGCCAGACGGAGGATGCTGAGCTGCCCGTTTAGAACGAAAAAGACGGCGAGCACGATGGCGAACGAGGCTGCGAAGATTGCAATTGCAGATGGGCTGCCGAGTAAGGTCAGTTATCTAGATGTGAAGCGACGACTGAAAAAGAGACAGTACTCGAGAGCGATATTACCAGCCCAGGTCGTGCATACGACAATGAATGCACAAACGAGTGTGAGGAAGCCGGCATGCGGCGGTCGTGACAGACTAGGTCGGTTGAGTTTGAGTAGGAGGTCGGATACAGCGTACTGCAAACACGCTGTGAGTGGGCCCGAGAGAGAAAAAAACTGCTCGACGCACCAGGAATATCTCAAATAAGAAAGAAACCGAAAACATGGAGGATACAGTGTCTAGGCTCATGCCGGAAGCAACGAATAGCAGAAGTGCTAGTCCGACAGAACATAGCGTTGAAATATATTGACTACCTGTGTAGGGGAGCGTCCAGAGAAAGAATTGGGGCAACACGCGATCTCTGCGAATGTTGTCTTGTCAGTTGAACCCGAATCATTAAGATCAGTAAGCTTGCTCACTGCGCGAGGCGCTCAAAGAGTGTGCCGCTTGCCATGATGCCAGTCATCACACCACCTAGAAGGACCGAGATGGCGTCTACTACAACGATGATGCGTAACCAGTATCCGGCGGCTTCGTCCGCAAGAACGGAAAGAACATTATCGCCACTGGTTATGCTCTCGAAGGGTATATTGCCGAAGAGAAGGAAGCAAAGCAACGTGTTCTGCACAGCAACAATGATGATGAGGTTGCGCAATATGGGAGAGTAGGCCTTTGGCTGAATGTGTTGAAGATATGATGGTGTACACTCGAAGCCTTTCATGACGCAACATTAGAAAACGGAGCACAAATATTCGATGGAGCTCACCTGTTACACCAAGGATTGAAATGCAAATCCCGTAAAATATAGCCCGTGCGGTTTCCAGTGCCGAATCTGGGCGTAGAGACCAGTTGGACCGCAAGATCAATGAATGCGGATCTGCACGTGCCCAATGTACCATGCTCGCGATGGCGAGTGCAAACATGATACTTATCTGTTGTCGTCAGCACCCGTCGTGGCGTACAGGTTCGAAGCTTACATGGAATACAAAGACGCCAGCAGTGAACGATGCTCTTTCCTTGACCCCCGCAAGCGCGGCGAGACACAGGACGACGAAGAACAATATAGTCAACACATTTGTGGAGAACGGGAGGTGGGTGACTTCGCCGCCGAGGTACGTGCTCGCGGTCGCTGCCGAGACGCTGGCCGTCGCAGTTGCATCGAGCAATGTCGAGGCAGCGCCTACCAGTGAAACCATCTTTCCCGCAAATTGGAGGAGGTAGACGTAGTTACTGGTGAGGAGATGAGAATACGACTGCGCGTGAAAGGGAACGACTTACGCTCCGTTAAGGCGGATTGTCGCACCAAGCTCAACCAGAATGGGGCGAAAGAAGAACAAGAGAAGGGTTGAGACGAGAAGGCACAGAGGTGAATATATGCCGGCGGTGGCAGCAACAAGCGGGAACGTATAGAACACGCCACCGGCCATGCCATTCCCTGCAACAGACAATGCCGCCAAGTGACTCAGCATAGTGGGAGGAGTGTTCAATCGCGCTTCTGCAAGTTGAAGTTCTTCTAGAGGTATCTCCAGATACCGCATGGAGCCCCATCCCTGTGCATCATATATGTCACGCCGCAGACGACAAGGTGACGGTGAGCGTACTCACAGCGAAGTCCCACTCGGCACTATTGTGCGGCGAGCGCGGATGAGAGTGGCGTATCTTGAGGCCTTCAGGGTCGTTTCCATGACGCTGGCGGCGGATGATCTGGCACGCTACAATGTAGAGTAGAAAGCTGACGGGCCATAATCACGTACTGTCTGGAACTCGCTTTGGGCAAAGGACGGTGGCGTGATTGAATCCGCATCACCAGGCGCATCCGCAAAATCTGCTGTTAAATAGATAAGGGTGAAGATGATTGGGGAAGACTATATACCCCTACGAGTGCTGGGATACGGGAGTATCGGCGTCCCCATATCGCTACTTTCGACGTTCTCTTCGCGTTCTTTGATCGTTCGCATCTGGTACGCGGGGTCACTCCTCCCTCCCGAGCCCGCCACCGAGCCCATTCCCTTCTTCTCTCCCCTTTCTAGGTCTTCCATTGGGGAACTGGGCTGAATGACGACCAACAGACACGTCCGAGCTGGAGGATGGTGATGGAACAGTTTCAAGAAACATTTTGGAGCAAAAAGGAGTCTTAAAAGGGCCTCGACGCGCCAAGTAAATTGAGACTTTTGCCGTGCGCGTGCCGGGATGCTGACAAATCATATACTGTCACGCGGCACGCGTGTGACCGAGCGCGTTTAATCAGGTTTAATCCCGCTCAAAATTTAGATCCTCCTCTGACGGCGGGCAGGTCGGAGGAAAGTCCCAGATGATGAATATACATATATGCGAGAATTATAATTAAGTCATACAATGGAGAGGAAGGGACGGATATGTCATGACGGCTCTATGATGCCCTGTGCGTAACCCACACGTGTGAAATACTCCCTCAACCCTTCCCGGATCTCTTGCGAGGTCTCTCTGGCCAGCATATCAGCCGCCAGGGGATAGATGGCGGGAAGGTAGCGTGCGAACTAGACAGTGGTAAGCCAACGAAGCGCACGGTGCTACGGTTGATACTCACAGCTTTGTCGTCGAATTTGCAGAACCCTACGACGATCTCTGCAACGACCGGTGTCCACGCGGCGATGTTTTTGGCTTGAGTGTCGGCCTTGAGCTTGGTGTAGTCCTGAAGAACACCGAGACCCAGCCTATCCAACGCGTCAATCAGCAGAGTGTCAAATAAAAGAAAGGCGCATAGCGTACGGGAGCAGTCGTTCTGCGACTTGAGGCCTAGCCATTTGGTGCTCTGGCCTCGGGTCGTAGTACATTTGCAGAAGGATGTGAACGAGCGTTGATGCGCTGCTCGATTCCTGCTTTAAGAGGTTCGGCAAATGCTTCATGAACCCTATGATATCCCGTGAGCAAAGGATGTGACACGAAGGGGATATCAGAGTTCGTCAACTTACCGACTTTCCACAATCCGGTCCGCAGTTCCTTGTCCTCGTTGAACATCCTCGCGAACTGGTAGCTGTGATCTAGAACACCCATCAACCGCAGCAGATGTTCCGGCGGTATGGTCCGGTAGACCTCGTCGTTGCGAAGGAGATCATTGGTTGTCTCGATGAGGAGTAACTGTAGGACACATTTCACGATGATTTGCTTGAATATCCGCCGGCGGTCGTTCAGAGTTGTCTTCTGTGTGATCTTCTGACTGTCGGTCTGGGTCGGCGACAGTGGCGCCGGCAGGATGGCCTGACCGTCAGCATCTATTAAATCGTTATTAGCGAACGATCTCTAGTATGAGCGAGTTAAGATAATACCGCTTGACTCCTGGAGATCTGGCGACGAACTGTCGATCTCAACACGTAGGCTCTCATCGAAGAGTTGATGGGGAGTTGTGGTTCGGAATAGCTTCACGAACGTAGTAGCGACTCGCTCCCAGCGCGCCGGACTAAGCTTCTTGACATTATTCTCCAGCAACTGCTGTAGACACGATGTACCGATCCGAGCAAGCGTATCGTTCTCTGTACCGGAATCAGTTGCTGTACTTCACTGGCTGCATTGGAGGAAACTAACCTTGGCAGATACACACGCACAGAAGGTCAAGCAGGCCATCCAGGAAGCGCTCCAGTATCTCGAAGTAGAACGTATAGAGGTCGATCAGGTCGCGAAGGGCTTGAATCATAGTCGTGGACAGCCAGACACTCATGTCCTCTTGCGTGCTAAATCGAGATAGATCCTGGCTCGACTTCAGAACCGCGAAGATGGGGAACAAGAGCTCCTGGCAGACAGTATCCCAGAATTCGACCGGGAACGACTGTCCGTATTTCTTCAGCGTGCTGAACAGAGAATCCAGCGCTCTGCGGGTATCACGTTAGTGGTTTGACGAGGCCCAGATGAACAGACTCACAATCGCCGGACTTCCAAATCCTCGCCGTTCATGATCACGTCGTAGAAGCTGAATAGCACCGGGTACCAGTACTTGATCATGGGGTCATCAACGCCGACATTTTGTGGGCCCGCAGCAGTCAAACCACATTCCGGGGTGTTCAGCATGATGGGGATGACGCCACGTAACATAGCGATCGCCAACAGACTGATTTTCTGGTACTTGCTCACTTTGCAGAAGTCGGTGATACAGACAGTCAAGTCCGCGAAGGAGCCATATCGAACGATGGCTGCGAAATGCTCCTTGTTGATTCGCGTGACGATTTCAAAAGCAGAGCTCGTTATGCGCTCTGTAAGGGGTGAAAGTCAAGTAAGACAATTCAAGAATCAAGTGATGGTGTAGCTACCTGTCAAAACCTTGGACGCTGCAGAGAAGACACCGAACATTGTCCGCCAGCCAGACCGCATGTTCACCACTCGAGCTTGAATCATCTGTTGTAGACATTGAAGCACCTGGAGAAGTGACAATCAAAATTCATCGTGTCTATCAAGCACGGGTCAACGTTACCATGTCACGAATTTCCGGATTGCCATTATGAATCATAGTGTACTCGAACGGCTTCAGGAAATCCTTCTGAAACTTGAAGTGGGGAAGCTCCTCCTTCTCCAGGAATCGCATTGCCAATTGTCGAAGCGAATCGAGGGCGAAGAAGCCTACATGAGGATTGCTATGACAACAAACCTACGGCGACTATGAGCAACGTCGATATAAGCTATCAAAGAGTGAGTTCACCTGATTGAAGTGCTCCCCAAGAATGTCCCACAAATTTGACCACTCCAGGCGAATACGGCTCATGTTGTAATATGAGATCTCCACGAGCTTCTGCAGACTGAACAAGCGCGGGTGCTGGGAAAGACCAGAAGACTGGATCTCCTCCCAGGAGACATCGCAAAGTGCTTGCACGAAATCAACTATGGCAGTCTGTGAAATATGAGATAGATGTGAGACAATGCCCGTATATGAATGAACGAAACGTACTCCAGATAGGTAATGGCTCAACGAAAACACCATATCCGCTGCGACTGTGATATGCGTAGACCGGCTTTCGTTCGCCAACTCCTCATTCGGGAGCTTCCGCACTTTGCTGTGAAAGAGATAGAAGATGTCAGGGTGCCCAAACTCGATGCCGTGACAGCACATACCCTTTGTGGCCGTCCTGGACGTCGACACCACTGCTGATCAACTGCATATGCTCGAGCTGGCTAACACACGAAAGGACCTCATGCCACGAGCTCTTCAGGCTGTTGCCCTCCGTCACAGCGACATCAAGCAAGGCCTTGATCGCCTCCATGTTCTTTGTCTTCATCTCGCCAAGGTTGTTTAGGAACGTGTTCTTGGCAAGTGTCGTGACGAAGGCGTTGCGCTCCAGTTCCAGATCGAAGAAGCACACAATCCGGATGGCATTCTTGAAGCCATCGAGGCAAAGCTCGACGATCTCGAGATCGTCGGTCTCCTTGAGCGGACCAGATATTCCCGCCAGGAATGGTATCCATGCGACTTCGAACATGGGCCGGACATGCACAAAGTGTGATGCGCTGTAGAACTGCTCACTGCTCTTCGATCCTTTCCGCTGCGATCGCATCAAAGTCCTGAACAAGGCCTACAATCCCAATCAATCTGCAAATGAACGGTCTTCGCAATATTGAAGCTACTCACCTCGGTCTTGTTCGCCATTCCGCTGGACTGCAGGACATATGCCTCCTTTTGCAGATCCCTACCCACTGTCGCGAGAGCGTTAGCAATTCCAGGGCCTGGCGTGACAACGTTCCCGATGGTCGCTTCGATCTCATCCTTCATGCGGATTTCGTTGTTCGAGATGTCGTCGAAAATCGCCGACAAGAGCTCTTCCGGAAGATCAGCGTTGTCGTTGATGCCGCGATTGTTCTTGATGAAGTCGGCCTTGGTCATGCGACGTTTGACCTGAGGGTTGTGCGCATCCGTGTTCAACATGATAGTGGAATAGGACAGCACGTAGGCAGAGTCTGTCAACAATATCAACTAAAAATCTTCTAGGTCTTAACCACAGTTTGTGTTTCTTACCGGCATTGGCGAAAGGTGTTTGCGTGTTGCCCTCGATGTAGTGCTCAGCGAACTTGAGCATGTATCGATCTATCTTCTGCGCTTCACCAGGCAGTCGGAAGGATTGCAGGAAGAGGCGGAGAGCTTCAACAAAGGACAAATTTCGCAGTTCGATCATGTCGACGAATGCATGCATGATAGCGATGTTGAACTCGTCGCTGTGATTGACACCGATTAGTTTGTATTCATGATCCGTCCGCCAGAGGGAACACTAACCCCTCGCCAAGGTACTCGCCAATCATGGCCTTGCTGAGCCCATCGGTGGTATGTATGAACTTCGCGATGTCTTGGGGAGTCTTACTAGGGATGAAGCCGGTCTCGATCAGGAACTCGATACCCTATTGACGGTATCCATTAACGATTGACACGGTTTCTAGCTGCGCGACACGTACCTTCTTTGGCTTATAGTTGAACTTTTTGATACCCTCCAAAAGTGTCGTCTTCTTTTGCTTAGCGCTCTCGAAGCGACTTGGATCGTCAACGATGTCAGGCGTCGGCTGGCGCGTCGAATCTAGGCTATGCCCGATAGGAAGTCGATCGAGCGACTGCGAGGCATCCGGAGTCAAGTTGTCTGGCCGGCCTTCCTCAGCGGTGCTCGCACGCCCCTCGGCGTCGGTGCCGCCTTTGCCAGCAGTCGTGCCCCAAGCAACTAGAGAACGCAAGACAGACACGAGACATTCCAGACTTTGGCGGCGAAGTTGTGCCTCCGAATGACCTAGGGTTGATGTGTCTACGGTCCCATTGATGCCAAGAGCAGTAGTAGAAAGGGCAGGTGCAATGTCGGATTGCTTTCCCTTCGTAGTGGGTGTGATAGCAGGACTAGTCGGCTCAATTGCTTTTTGCGGCGCAGAACCCGGGAGCGTGCTGGTGCAAAGCTTCGTGATGATGTTCATTAAGCTGTTAAGGCAGGACATCAAACACACGGAACGCAATGTGACCTCAATGACACTCACTGTTCATATATATTATCAGCGGCCTCGCTGTCGCAGTCATAATTAATGTAGATATCGACGAGTGCTTGAGGGTCTTGACATAGGCGTGAGATCATGGACAGGATCACGGCCTTCTGCTTCAACGTAGAGGTCTTCATCTCTAAAATCGGAATGAAGATTTCGTGGAACATGACTTCCAACTCTTTCTAAACACAGAACATACCATCAGAAGATGTACTCATGCACGCAAATTAGACACCGACCTTGAGCTTCGACCGGAGTCCTGACAGCACGCGCCAGAAGATTTCCACGCTGATCTCGAACACCTGCGGGATAGGACTGACCGCATTCCGACTGAGACTCAGACATAAATATGTGTTCGCCATCTGGATGAAAGGTGTCGCCTCATTCGATGAGCTAGAGTAGATTATTGAAGATGGCGAGACAAAGACATCCATGTGAGAGTTCAGGATGATTAAGACCATATGGAGGGAAAGCAATTTCGACCGCATGCCGTGGGATTTCAGATCACGCTCGCTAGAAGGAAGGTTCAGAGAATTCGGCCTTAGGAATCAGGATTAACACACCTCTCGGCATTCAGCGGCTTCATGGTGATTTTGCACATCGCCCTGAGCACAAGGAACGCGTCCTTGAGAAAGAGGTCGTTGGTTGTCATCTGCCGATGCGGTATACCATGCTCGACTTCCGACCCGGTCGCCTGCAGACTATATAATCCAGGAGCATCGCTAAATGCAATTTGAGCAAGACATGGGATTGATTATCAGAACGTTACTTACGAAATGCCGGCTGAACCCGCCGACGAGGGAGGCTCGGTCGCTTCTGGATGATCCTCTCTGTCTCCATTGACGGATTCAGACGCTACATTTTCCTGAGACGATGGGTCCGAAGCAGGTTCCTCAGACAGAGTCTCCGTAGCAGACGCAGAATCAGGTGGATGGAGAGACGGTGGGGGCACTGAGTCGGGCGTAGAAGGGGCAAAAGAATGGCGCTTAGATGATTCGCCGCTGCCGCCCGCCTCCGATGCAAACGTGTCTTGGAAAGTCGGTGGCGCGACTTTACATCGAGAGAAGACGTGATGTACCATTTGCGTGAGCCCGCCCTGGGCCACCGTCTGGTTTACAGGATCATTGCTCATGAGGAAGATGTTGTAGACGGTGCGCACGGCCTTGAGCAGAGATGACTGGTGCACGAGGATTGTCGGTGACAAGACGAGCGATAAAAGAGCCTTCACGACTTGCAGAGAGACAGCGTCGGGAGATGTCTCGTGGTGACATGTCGTAATGGTGTGTACCACAAGATCAACCAGAGACGCGGGAGGGAGGCTGGAGTGTGACGAATCGTGTCGGCCAGGCCCTGGAGATGGAGGTGGTGACGGAAGCGAAGACGCGTGAGAAGACGACTCCTCAACGAAGAATGAATAAGAGATGAGTTTGGATATGCAGTCCAAGCTCGCAATCATGAGCTTCTCGTTCCGGGTCTCGCAAGCTAGCCGAAGGGGTTCGAAGATCTCGCGGGGTTGGTCTCCTCCCATTCCTGCACGTACCATCTCGAGCGCGCGATGCGTACTGTCCCTGAGTGGAGCAGATCTCTTCGCTTCTCTTGACGCGGCGATGGTCTCGAGGGCGGAGGTGATGAGCACCGCCGACACCGTGTTCCCTTTGGAGATAGTGAGGGAGCGCTTGTGGAAACCTGCCGACGGCGACGACACAGCAGCAAGGGAGACAGTCGACGGAGAAGGCGAGAAGGGACCATTTGTTCCATTTGTATGGGCAGTAGGAGAGGCATTTCTCGAGGAATAATGAGATGCCTGCCCGTTTTGCGGCAAGCTCTCTCGACGAGGGGGTATTTCGTGCTCCAGAGGCGTCTTGGCTGGGGGTGTAGGAGGCTGCTGAGATATTCCAGGCGACGACGGGAGCTGTGGTAGTGACTGACGGTGCGATACCGTTGGGCTGACGCTCTGAATCTCGGCGGGGGTGACGTTGTCATATGCGGGGGAAGGGTCAACACGTACGCCGTTCACCGTCTGACTGGAGCCCACCACTTCGCCAACAGCATCTCCGCCATCCTCATTTCCAACGACATCGTTGAAATGGTCGTTCGCGTTGCTCGCCTCCTTCTCGTCCGCTGTTGATGGATCAATGCTGGGCAGGATCTCGAGTGTGGGAGATATCGCGTGTTCCAGCTCCAAATCTGCAGGTCTATGCGTTCGAGCGTGTCCATTGGTCCTGCCATGGTTCTCTGCGCCGTTGCTAAAACCGACTTTGCTGTCAACATTGACCTCCGGTAGGGCGAGACCATTCGGAGCTTCTGGAGTTCCGTCCAGCTGAGGAGGTGACAGTGGGAGGGCGACAGAAGCGGGGTGAGCTGCAGGATCGTCCATGGTGAGCAGCGGGCTGTGAGCGCCGTCGACGGCGAGACGGGCGCGTTCAGTTGGTCGACGTTGAGAGTGGTGGTCTTGCAAGCCCGTCGCGCTAAGCGCAGCGGACAGCTTCCGGCAAACGCCGAGCGCGCTTTTCTGCAGCGACGACGACGCCGGCGGCGAAGACGACAACGGCAACGACGAGCAACTCGTTTCGCCCAATTTCCAACGTTCTTGAAGGCGTATATTCCATCATTTATCCTAGTTTCAAGCTCGTAAAGGTGGTTGAATCTGTGAGTCCAGAAATGACCATCTCATCGAGTCGCAAGCTTGACCGGCTTCAAGTAGAATACACCAAATCTTTCTTCAAGCCGCTTTATGGAATCTTCTGCCAATGCAGCGCCAGCTGGTGCATCTGCTGCCGTCTTGAAACCTTCTGATCCTGTACCAGATGAAGCTGTCTCTGTTGAAGGGCCCAATTTTGACGAGCCTTTTACACTGGAGACCTTGTTAAGCTCTTACGAGCGAATAGGATTCCAAGCACACAGCCTAGGACAGGCGATCAACGTCGTGAACAAGATGGTACATCATCTACATCTGATAACTTTGGGTCTCTTACAATCTCTCTAGCGAAAATGGCGTTTGTCAGATGAACCGGTTGCCGAAGATGAATCAGAAGAGCTCACCGATCCTGCTGTCCGTGCTCAGACACGCTGCAACGTCTTCCTTGGGTATACATCCAATCTCATCTCTTCCGGATTGCGCGAAGTCATCCTCCACCTGGTCAAGCACAAGCACGTTGCATGTCTCGTGACGACGGCAGGAGGCATCGAGGAAGACTTCATCAAGTGCCTCGGGAAGACCTACCTCGCCGACTTCAATCTTGACGGTGCAGACCTCCGCCGGAAGGGAATGAATCGCATCGGCAACCTCATCGTTCCCAACGACAATTACTGCAAGTTCGAGGACTGGCTCATGCCTATTCTTGACACTATGCTCGCTGAACAGAAGGAGAGTGGGCAGGTCTGGACGCCCAGCGCGTTCATCCGGCGGCTGGGTAAGGAAATCAACAATGAGGACTCTGTGTATTACTGGGCGTACAAAGTGAATACACACTTTCCGTTGTCCGTGCGCGCGCCGCAACTGAGCACGTCTTCGCTAGAACGATATTCCTGTGTTCTGTCCCGCACTGACGGATGGCTCGATCGGGGATATGATATACTTCCATTCATTCAAGTCTCCGGGACTCATACTAGACATTGTCGGCGATATACGTTCTCTGAACGAGCTTGCCCGTAAGTCGATAAAAGCAGGGATGATCATCCTGGGCGGTGGCGTGTGCAAGCACCAGATTGCAAACGCGATGTTGATTGTATGGTTTTTCAACTATCCCGAGGTCTCTTACTTACTTTTCACCAGCGCAACGGGGCCGATTATTCTGTTTATATAGTACGAGTCTCTTCTCATCTTCCGCGTTCTAAGGCTCATCCACCTTTCAGAATACGGGGCAAGAGTTCGACGGCTCAGACTCAGGCGCGCGGCCAGATGAAGCTGTGTCATGGGGGAAGATCCGCGCGGGATCCGAATCTGTAAAGGTTGCGCCTTTCGAATCTCCACCCGAATGTCCACTCATCGTTCTGCAGGTATTCGCCGACGCGACGCTAGTCTTCCCGCTGCTAGTGGCGGCGACGTTTGCCCAGGAGTCGCGTGAGCGGTAAAAAGGAAGTAAACAATAATATGTATATCACCATCTCGTCGCACAACATATCGCACTAGCGTCCTCCTCACATGAACATACTGGAAAATATTTCACCCGCCGTCACTGTCTCCCCACCCTCCCACGTCCCCACAGGCACCAGCATCACATTCCGCGCGCTCTTATCTAGCGTAGTCTCCTTCATCACTGCGGCGATCGCCCAGATGACGGCCCTCAGAACAGCCAGAACGCCTACACATACGCCCACGAGCGCATACACCCCCCTAGCTCCCTTCGGCCACATCGTGTTCACCCACTCGAGCAGCACGTGCTGCTCTATCATCGTCCTCTCGACGCCCGGCTGCAACATCAACAGTTCCTCCCTGATGTGTGCCCGCAGGAGAGCTAGGAGGGGCACCGCAATGCATAGCAACAAGACGATTGGCGCAGTTGTGAAGAAGATGGCGTCCTGCGAAGCGGCTTGCTGAGAGAATACAACGCGGTCCTGGGTATGAGTTTCGGGGGCCGCGCTGGTGTGAATTCGAGTATTCGGTATAGAGCGTCGGCGAACGAGGGTTTTTTCAGCGAGGCGTTTATGGGTGCTCGTGGACGAGGAGAGGGACTCGTGAGACCTTTGCTGTCGCATGACGATCGATGTTATTTGTGACACTGAGTTATGTCTTAACGGAGGTTATCGTTTTAGGAGGGTTGTCTGGTTGCTGCATTGGCAATGGCCTGCGCTTTATCTACAAGATGAACGTTGGTCTGGTTTGATATCTGTCGGATGGGTTCTGGTGTGGACTGACCGGCAGCTGAGGCTGTCCGTTTCCGTTTGCCTACCAAGATCTCTACTCAGTCGACAGAGACCGATCTTCCAATCAATTAGGCTGGGAGAACCTCTTCACCAAGTTACAAAGATTCTAGCGTACACTCATTTAGTTAGTCCGGTGTGGGATGTTCCAAAGAATTAACAAAAACAGTATCGACACAAAGTTAGAAGCCGAGGGGAGAAAAGATCATCACTAGTATCCGTTAACGTTATAACCTCCCGGGAAGCCTGGATAACCCCATCCAGTCGGCTGAGCGGTGAGCGAAGTCGCTGGATAAAAGCATATTTAGATCCGGAAATCAAAATGTGACGAAGATATGACTTACGCGTCGTCCTGAGAGCATCGTACTTGTCTGTTAAACATAAGTTAGCATCTACATGCGCATCATCGAGACGAAATTTTACTCTGAGGTTGAGGCGCAGCATCGTTGCCGAAGGTCCCAGCCTTCATCTGCGCAAAGATACCGGCCGGTGTTGTGTCCTTAGGCGGAGTCACAACAGGTGGACCAGTGTTGATGCCATTGCTGAGCAACGATGGCGGTTGACCGAAGCCCGGATTGAAGCCAGTTGGCGCTAGATACCATAGAAAATCCCTCGTCACATCAAATATACATCCATTGAGACAGAACTTACTCGGCTGTAACTGTCCGAAATTGCTGTTCTGGAACGACGGCACGGGCGGTGGCGCCTGCGCTCCATATCCATTAAACTGCCCACCTGCAAACCCAGTAGGCTGTGATAGTAGCGGGCCAGACGTGGGGAACCCAGTCTGTTGCGGAAGGATCTGCTGGCCAGGGAAGCCAGTCGGCTGAGCAGTCAAGAAAGATGGCTGTTGTTGGAACTGCTGCTGTGGTGGATTCTGGAATTGCTGCTGTGGCTGACTCTGAAACTGCTGCTGGGGTGGATTCTGGAAAGGAGAAGCGTTCGACAGACGCGTAGGCACAAATCCGGTGAATCCGGTCGTTGTGGGTATAAGAGGCTGCAATAGACCCTGGTTCGCGGGAACGGGTGCGAAGGGACCGCGAGGTCCATTCGCAGCAGGCTGAGGTGGAGGCAGGAAACCCGTCTGCTGCGCCTGCAGATGTTGCCCAATGGGGACAGGCGAAGAGCCCACTCCGAGTCCAGCGTTGTAGCTGGCCGGGGGCGGGGACCTGATAGATGGGGAGGGCGCGATGGAAGACGGTGGCGCCGACTGAACAGCCGGACTCTGTACACGTAGCTGGCTAAGTCGGGCTAGCTGGTCAAAGATATCAGACTCAGTGGTCTTGGCCAGGTTAGTTCCAGTAGACTGAGCGGATGGCTGAACAGAGACTGGTGGTGGCGCGGGAGCAGGAGCAGCCACAGGAGCTGGAGGCGCGGAAGGCGCGCGGGGCTCGACTGCAGGCGGGGTAGGTGCGGCGGGCTTCGTCGAGCTGGGTCTCGGCGTCCACGCGTCGTCGTCAAAGCCAGAAGCCGGAACGGCAGAACTTGCCCGTGGGGGAGCTTGGACGGGAGATGAGGCTGTAAGGCGACTGGGGCTGGAAACCAGAGGCGTAGTCGTTCGTTGAATTTGTTCAGATGCTGTCGAAATCGCACTGAGGTCGACAGAACCTGGTGCCGGCACGCTCTTGGTTGGTTGTGGACGCCCTCTTCGAGTCTGTGTCTTCAGGGCGCCTCCCGGGCCGGCGGCAAAGAGGTTCGGGGGACCGGGGCTAGGAGTTTTGCTCTTCGGTGCTTCATCGTCGTCCCGAAGTAGCTGATCCTCACTCTGCTTGCTTGGAACCTTTGGTCGACGCTGGTCGATGGCCTTCGTAACACGGATGATATCACCTTCGCGGAGGCCAAGAGAGCGTAATGTGCCTTCAGTGATGTCGGGAAGTATCGCTTCGTCCATCTTGTCACGCTCAAAGGAGGAAGCGTACCGCGTACAGTCGTCGACATCACACCCAGCGTTGAGGAAGAATTCGAACCAGTCGATTGGTGGGCTCTTCTTCTGAGGAGTTCCAGCTCCGGACCGTGGGGGTGTCGCGAGTGACTTGCGACGGATGGCGAGGGGAACGGAGTCGTCGTCGTCGTCGTTGCGCCGATCAGCAGAGCCGGTAAGCTTCTGAACAACCGCCATATCCTCAACGGACATCTTCTCCGAAGGGACTTCGATGACAACGCCATTGACTTTGTGAAGTCTGATCATGCCATTCTTGTAACCCAGGAAGGCCGCTTCTACGCGGAATTGTCCAGTGCGGTCGTGCCATACTCGAGTCTGGTCTTGAGCGGGAGGAGCACCTTCAAATGAAATAGATTGTTGGCCATCGAATCCCACCACAGCGAAGTCACTTACGCTTTTCTGTCGACTTTCGACTTTCCGAGCTGCTCTTCTTCCCCGATCTGCAATGCATATGAATCGTCCATCGCTTGCTCAAGAATAAGTGGAACGGACCGAGATGCAGTAGACCGCGTAGGCGCAGAGGCCGCCTCTTCTTCTCGCTCTTTCTGCTTCGCCTCTCGTTCTCTTCGCTCACGCTCTTTCGCTTCCTTCTCCTTCTGTTTCTCTCTTCGCTTCTTCTCTGCTTCGGCGGCGGCTGCAGCTGCCTTCGCGCGCTGCAGCTGCTCGGCCTCCATCGTAAGCCGTGCGTCCCTTGCGGCTCTAGCTCGCTCTTCCTCCTCTCGTTCTGCAGTATCGTCTTCTTCTTCTTCCTCTTCTTCCTCTTCCGCCTCTTTCTCGCGCTCAGGATTTGCTCGGGACTTGGGAGTAGGAAGCCGACCAGCACCAGTTGGCTGCGGAGACGTGAACGATGAGGATATGCGTATACGGGGTGGGCACGTACTTCAATATACGACGCAGGAACGACACCTTCGTCACCCTTCATATTTCGGCACTTCCACCACTCATCGCCGTCCTTCTCTATGATCCATAGCTGTTCGCCCTCAAGAACGGTCAACTCATCCTCGCCCTGGGCTTGGAAATCATACAACGCAACTGCCTCCTCACCCTCTGCCTCTTCAGTGTGCGCGGGCGTGTCGGATGTATGGCCGTTTGCTTCGACAACCTCTTCGTCACCGGCCTCTGAGGGAGCGCGCGGCGGTATGATCGCAGGGCTCGCTTCTGAGAAATGCACCGTCACGCCCTTCTTGCTTGGACTATTCGAACCATCCTGGTCCCCGCGGAGAGGCGGCGGGAGCGACCGCCCTTGGGGCGACGATTCGGCTTCGGGAGCAGCATTGCCTTGAGCAATTCCGCGGGACGATTCCAGCTTGGCAAGTATGGCGTCCGCAGTTTCCTTCGAACCGGCGTTGAAATGCAGACTTATTGGTGTCGAACCACCAACGTCAATGAGAACATGCTTTGTCTTGTCGATCTTGGCAGAGCTGATGTCTCCGGTCTGCCACTTCTGCACGGGCGTCTAAAAGGCGAGGCGGTCGGTTAGAGGTGCAAAGGCCAATGCGTTTCAGACGTACCTTGTCAGACTCGCTCGCGAAGAAGATCGCACCATTGCCAATTCCAAGTGTCCCCTTCTTCTTTTTGCCTTTCTTGTCAATTTCGGCGATAGACCACGTCTTGATGTCGTCTGCTTTGGCTTTCGACGCAGGCGCGCTTGCAGCCACGAGGTCTGCGGGGTCAGTGTAAACGCTGACAGGGCGCGGTGGCTAACGGAGATATAGTTATGAATTGGGCCGTGTTGATTGGACGAAATACGTACGGAATCCGGGATGACGATGCGAGAGGCGGCGGCAGGCGCAGGATCTGGACTACCGCCTTCAGTTGCCTGACAAACGCTCAGTCAGAGGTGCACCCGTACTGGGATAAAATGACAGCTCACTTCTTCGACATAATTTGCCGGAACATAGCCAACCTTTCCGCCTTCTTCTGTCTGCACGAGCAGCCAGCCATCATCCTCCTTTCCAAAAGCGAGCAGAGTCTGATCCTCCTTGACTGATAGTTCTCCCTGTGCAGCGGCATCGTAGTCGTACTGTGCTTTCACGAGGGTCGAGTGCTCCGCCTGGTGATAATGTCAATTCATGTCTAGACTGATATGATAGAACCACGCACCGGCTCTACATACGCAGAGGGGACGAGGCCCGTCGGCCCGTCTGCCTCTCCCTTAGCCTTGACTTTCCACCAGCTGGAATGACTTGAGAACGGGGGTTTTGTACCGTATGTAACACTCACTCGTCGTCTGTCTTCTCAATGAGCAGGAGGATCTGATCTTCCTTGATTTCAATTTCGTCCTCGGATTGTGGTAGATAGTCGTATGAAGCCTTGAGAACAGCAAGGTATTCTTCGTGTTCCCCGCTCATCTCGGCGCGCAAAGTTGCTGCTCGTCAAAGAATCAGGGCGGAAACTGAGAACAATATGGCAGGACTAGTGTGGTGCTGGGCAACTACGGGGCGCCTGTTTCCCCGCCACCGGGTTACGTAATCGTCTGCGGATGAAGCCCGACGACGACGACGACGACGGACTACTTGCTCCTCGCGTCCACGTCTCCGAGTCTCGGTCACCTCTGAATTTCGCGTCTCTTGCCGCCAATGAGATCGTTTCGTTTTGTATGGATCACTCTGTGATCCACGCGTCATCTGAAGCGACATGGTACGCCATCGGTCGTCAACAGGTCATCCGCTCGTTTCGTGAGTAACACGCCGAGCTTTGGTTGACGATGTTGGTGCATTCTAGCGTTCGGGGGTACGTTTCAGGATTTCTTAGACCATGGGTATAGATCTATTTCAGATGGAGTATGGGGTCGAAGGACTTGACACCCGAATCTCGCCGACCTACATACCATCCTTTGCTAAAGGCTCTCACCAAGAACCCCCAGCTGTTTATAGATTACAAAAATGGAAAATATCCTTCAAAAACAAACCGAGGTCTACACTTCGAATTCGCAATAACTGTCATCGGCTACCCCTCGACCCGCTGCCACCCACTCGCAGAACAGGCGACAGCATGACTTCTTCTCCATACCCAGCTAGGCGCGGTCGTATTCTTCCTTTCATTAATGGAGAAGGTCTTTCGTTAGTGCACCTGCGCATTACATACCCCTGAAGGCAATGCAATTCGCGTCTCCCGTGGTGCGTCGGTTTGCAGCGAGGCGCCTGTTTCCGTTTCTGGCTTTGGCCAACGGGATTCTGCCCATTTGCTGGATTATAATAGATGCAGTCTCGTCTATATAAGCTCTGCAATCAACGAGACTGACTACCAGCACCAAGCAACCAGCCACCCATCCTACTTCGCCGCAATGACTCAAGTCACTCTTAGCATCATCGAAGTCGACGGTATCAACGTCTTCTACCGATCTGCAGGGCCGAGCTCTGCCCCTGTGCTGCTGCTCTTGCACGGGTTTCCCTCCTCGTCCTTTCAGTTCCGCAACCTCATCCCCCTCCTCGCGGCAAAGTACCGGGTGTTTGCTCCCGACCTGCCCGGATTCGGGTTCACCTCAGTCCCAGACGAGCGCAAGTACGTGTATACCTTCGACAGCCTCTCAAACACGGTCGAGAAATTCCTCGATGCCCTGAGCATTGACAAATTTGCGCTGTATATTTTTGACTACGGTGTACGTAGACTCTTCTGCTTTTGCGCGGTCGTCTCACTCAACAGCCTTACCAGGCCCCAACTGCCATCCGCCTGGCCCTCCGCAGTCCCACGCGCATCACTGCGATCGTCACGCAGAACGGGAATGCCTACGACGACGGATTTGGCGCCGCGTTCTGGAAGCCCTTGACAGCGTACTGGGCGTCCTCGACCAAATTCTCCGCGACCTCTCCCGAAGCGTTAGCTCTTCTCCCATACTTCTCTTTCGACAAGACGGAGTGGCAGTACACCAACGGTGTCCCAGCCAATCTCCTCCATCGCGTCGATCCTGCGGCTTACAACCTCGACGCGGCCCTCCTCACGCGTCCCGGCCAAACGGAGATTCAGCTCTCTTTGTTCTACTATTACGGCACGAACCCCCCGCTGTACCCGCAGTTCCACGAATATTTGCGCAAGAGTGGCGTGCCCGTGCTTGCCATGTGGGGTGCCAATGACGCCGTCTTCGTGAAGGCAGGCGCGGAGGCTTTCAAGCGCGACGTGAAGGATATCGTCGTGAAGCTCGTGGATACTGGCCATTTCGCGCTGGAGACACACGTCGAAGAATTTGCGAAGGAGATAGATGCGTTTTTGTCGAAGCGGATCTTTTCAATGGTATGTACTATCATCCAATAAACGTTGGGTTTGTTCTGATGAGATGCTTGGGCCGTAGAAGGAACATCGATCGTGACCAGAGGCGTTGTGTAGCTAAATCTGACCACAGTCGATGGTTTCACTTTGTGTATAAACCGAAGACACAAGACAATCGGCATGGAAAGTCTTTCTGATTCAGTACATGGCTTTCAGCGCCTCTATGAGTGCTCGATACACGTGCGCCACTAACATCCTTGACGCTCGCTTGTTAATCGCGTCAGTCCCCAGGAGCAACATAGCTCTTGAAGATCACGACGTGGCCTGGAGACTTGCTTCAACGGGCCAACATACTGTAATAGTGAGGACGGTACGCACATCGGCCTCTAGCATACTGTCCCACGCTGCCCCCACCTCTCTTCGTTATCCTTCTGCTTCCGAGTCCGGTGAATCATCCTTCGCTTTGTACACACTCGCAGGGTTGTCTCATAGCGGCCACTGGCATTACCGTCATGCTACCACTGGGTAGCTAGGTTTTACCCTACAACCGGCAAGACATTGCCCGCTAGCAAGCTCTCCTTTTTCTGTTATTCCGCATCGTCGCGCACCGTCACCGCGTCACCCATCACCTCTCTCCGCAATGTTTCGAGTGATCACCAGTATCGACGTTCCCACTGACAGCCCGAGGAGGGTAAACGCAGCGCCTGCGAAAAGTCGGATGCAAGTGGGATATGGGACTACATTATCCAGCCACCTGTTTACGTGATCACTTCTGCGACCTTCGCGTCAGGGTCGCGACCAAGCAGCTTGTACTACTGGCATCTCTAACTTAGAAGTCTTCTCTAGCTCACTCTCTTGTTCATCGATTCGACATCGACCACCTGGTTTTCTCTCCCAATCCGAAACGGCTTGGATCATCATCAATGGAACATTGCGATATTTCCTCGTGGCCGCCCCGAATCTGAGTCCCGCCGACTTGGAACTAGTATCCATTGCCCAGGAATCGGACTAAAAATCTACGGACTATGCTTCAAAACACGTCGCTTTCTACCCACAAATTCAAAATTTAAGCCTTGTCTAATCTTCAGCCTCTCCATGCGCACTCGTCCGGACCACGGCATTTCTCCACATCCAATCAAGCGAACTGGGGAGGCGTAATTTTCTTATCAATAGCTTCCTTCCCTTGGCAGTGCGTATACGCAGTACGCACTTCGGAAGACAACGGCATGCGCGCTTCCCGTGCTGCGTCGGATAGGATCGAGGCGCTTGTCCTTCCGCCTGTGGATCCAGTTCTGCGCCCATCCGATCGATTCCTTTTACAAACGATAGGGGCACTCACGTCTATATAAGCCACGGGGATTGGCCATGACCATCAAGCAATCGTCGTCCATCTCACTTCGCTGCGATGACCATAGTGAACACTATCGAAGTCGACGGTATTAACGTCTTCTACCGATCTGCAGGGCCGAGCTCTGCCCCTGTGCTGCTGCTCTTGCACGGATTTCCCTCCTCGTCCTTTCAGTTCCGCAACCTCATCCCCCTCCTCGCGGCAAAGTACCGGGTGATCGCTCCCGACCTGCCCGGGTTCGGATTCACCTCAGTCCCAGACGAGCGCAAGTACGTGTATACCTTCGACAGCCTCTCAAACACGGTCGAGAAATTCCTCGATGCCCTGAGCATTGACAAATTTGCGCTGTATATTTTTGACTACGGTGTACGTAGACTCTTCTGCTTTTGCGCGGTCGTCTCACTCAACAGCCTTACCAGGCCCCAACTGCCATCCGCCTGGCCCTCCGCAGTCCCACGCGCATCACTGCGATCGTCACGCAGAACGGGAATGCCTACGACGACGGATTTGGCGCCGCGTTCTGGAAACCCTTGCAAGCGTACTGGGCGTCCTCGACCAAATTCTCCGCAACCTCCCCCGAAGCTCAAGCTCTTGTCCCATTCCTCTCTTTCGGCACAACGAAATGGCAATACACGAACGGTGTCCCAGCCAATCTTCTGCATCGCGTCGATCCCGCTGCGTACACCCTCGACGCTGCGCTCCTCGCTCGTCCCGGCCAGACGGAGATCCAGCTCTCTTTGTTCTACGACTACGGCACGAATCCGGCGTTATATCCACAGTTCCACGAGTACTTGCGCAAGAGCGGCGTACCCGTACTTGCCATGTGGGCTGCAAATGACATCATCTTCGTGAAGCCCGGCGCGGAGGCTTTCAAACGCGACGTGAAGGATGTCGTTGTCAAGTTCGTGGATAGCGGCCACTTCGCGTTAGAGACGCATGTCCAAAAGAGATCGACGAGTTTCTATCGAAGCGCATCCTTTAAATGGTATGCACTCTTTTCGATACGTGATGAACCCCTACTGACAGAGTGTTTCAGTCGAAACCCGCTGGTGCTGGGGATCATGGCCGGAGGTAAATTGCAACTAATCCTGGCCCATCGATCGCTTCAAGCTATGTATATATAAGAAAGACGATGCAAATGTTAGTCGTCGATCCTGCCACCGCAGCCATCACCGTAAGGTGGCTCTTGAGTGAGCGGCGCAGGTATTGCATCGTGATCACCACTTTTCAGAGCCCACTTCCTGCTTGGACTACACCTACAGTGCACGACAACGCGTAGGTGTGCAAGCGCGACGTACGCGATGCGGCGGTTGAGATCGGGCATTTGTCTACGTTTTGAGGAATACGGAAAAGAGAACACCGAGGTCCTGTCGAGGCCTGGTGGCGGGCCGGCGGCTTCCCAGTCTGCTACTCAGGTGGTGACCCTTTCCGCTTTGTGCACAACGCCTACCTATACTGACTTGTTTCAGTGCAAAGACCGACCTATTGCAAGTGTCGACCTATTGCAAGACTGCCTCTTGTGTTCGAGATGGTATCCGTAGTTTTCTCTGCGGTTGTCCGACGCATGCATGATGCCGTCTTGATGGCGTCCGACAAGGCGAAATTTGAATAAGCATCCTAAGCATGAGCGTCGTGACACAGTGAAGCTCTCCCATCTTTTTCCCGCCCGTTCTAATCGTCAATATTCGCGGTGTATATCCCAAATATATCCTATCCTAAGTATTTTCCTCCAGTTTTCTTCCGTCTTCGGTTCCGTTGGCTCGGACGTCCGATGAGATGACGTAATACATTCTGCAGCGGAAATCATTTCATTATGCGCGTGGGCATCAACCTGCTTTCACAATTCTCTCTTTAATCCTCCTAGACGTGTCTGGTTTCCCCAATTCTGTTGTAGATCACTCTTATACCCGTTTTCATCCGTTTTCATCATACTATGTCGAATACGGGCGACACGCCGAGCCAAAACGGTGTATTCTCCCTTCAAAATATTCTCAGCCGAGACCACGATGAACATTTGGCCCACCCAGACATTCGACCGGACATCCCTGCGGAAGGTTGGGACGAAGAGGTGGTAGAGCATGGTGCTGTGAATGGTTTTTGCATAGAGTGCGAAGGTGCGTCAGCTACCTTTGAATGCATCTGACATACTCAGTACAACGGCGATCAGACCAGCCAGCAGAAGTTCGGTGTGAAACCTGCGAAGACGACTACTGCGAAGTTTGTTTTGCTGCTCAGCACAGAAAAGGCTCTCGCAAGCGACACGCCACAAAAGCTCTCGACGGACAGCAAAAGAAAGCCAAGCTTTCGCAGCCGGGTGGCTCGCAGCCTGTGACCAAGGGGGGCGAGGTATTTTTCCTGCGCATTTCTACTTGAGTGACCGTAACATTGAGACAGGTTGAGATGGAGGATGGAGAAGTTGACGATGAGGGCGAGGAGTCAACTTCGAAGATTGTCCCCGTCTCCGACCTCGCCTTGAGCTCGCAGCCCGAGCTCGGCACCGACCCGGGAGAGTGGTTCATAGAGCGGACAAAATACATTCCGCTGCGCCTCACGCTCACGGAACGCAAGATGCTCCGTCTACTCGACGCGGCCCTCCAAGTCTCCGAATACACCGACAAAATCGATACGCTCGGATTTGGGTTGAGCAAGGCGAAGCGCGTCGTACACCAGATCCGGGAGCTATGCGCGATCCTGTCCGGTCTCATGCTCGCCGCTGACTACAAGCAAGGCCAGGAGCTGTTTTCAGACCGGGACTTCCAGGGGAACGCAGAGTTCTACCAGCGGATATTCGAGCTAGGCCGGCGGCATAAGATCATGAACCCGGACAAGATGCGCACAACATACGGAAAACTAATATACCTTCTTCAGGTGCGTGCAAGTGGCAACGATCATGCAGACCGCTGAAATATGTCTCAGGACAGCCAAGCGCCTGAGGTAATGGATATGCTCGGCTTCTCTTGCGTCTCGCCTATCAAGACCGTACATGCCCTGCTAGAAGCGCACGATGCTCTGGATATGCTCCGCGATCCATTGATCACCACAGCTACGCAAGAGATCGTCGCGAACAAGCGGAGCCGCCGTGAAATCCAACGGGACATTAAAGCCAAGGAGCGCGCGATCGAAGCGCTGTCTTCGCGCTATGCGTCCGTCGATCTTCCTCAAGAATCCGTCAGACAGGCTCTCTACAGTATCGGAGACAACCACGCGTTCCTGCGCACGAACAGGGATCCCTGTGAGCAGATGATTCGATACCTAAAGGAATATTTCCATGCGACTCAGGTGAAGGACAAGAAGGGTCTCGACAGTCTCGCAATCCGGAGCGGGAAGGGTGGCGCTCGGCTGAGCCATGATCACGCCAGGCAATACGCGTACGTGTTGCAAAGTCTGACCTTGTGGCGGGAGATATTGCATGGTAAGTCTGTCTAAACAGTCCCTCGGATAATACTGAGCATTAGATAGACATGTTCCACCTGTGGTCGTTGGCTGAACAAGACCTTCTCTCGGATAAAGTGCAGTACCGGTTGCGTGACACCGGCCAAGGCCTTAATCGTGTCCAGCCGGCGCCTAAAACCTCGCGCATGATGCATGCCATTCTGAACCGCGCGCAAAAGAGCGTCGGGTCCTGGGTCGGGTCCAGCGTCATCCACATGGGAGATCATAATGTCCCCAACGCCTTCATGTTCATAGGTAAAAGAATATCCTCGCTATGTATCCCTCGTTAATTCTGTGCATAGACAAATACACGCAGATATACCGCATTCTTCTTCCCATCTGCAATGCCCTGTCGCAGCTACCTACATTGTACGCGACGCCGGCGTTGCGTGCATTTATCGACGCAGAGTTCGGCTCACTCGACGGCCTGCGACTGGAGATCCTGGGCGATTTCTTCCGTCACGCCTTCGACGGAAGTGGAGCCGACAACTTCTACGATGCCGGTAGCTGTATAGACGGGCGTCTTACCAGCGCGTGGAATTGGTGCGCGGGACTCGAGAAGAAGCGCTATTTCCACGTCTTCTTACTCAGTGGTACGTCTTCAGTACCTTTCGAATTGAACATCTGTCGTGACCTGTTTTCTCTTTTTCCAGGGTTCGTCGGTTTCGACGGAGAGTGGTGAAGGCTTGATCCCGGCGGCGATTCCGACGGCGGCGCCAGTAATGACTCTATTAGACACACTCATACTCACTTGGATCCTCCATAGAATTTACCGGCACTCGTTGGATTCCTGACCCAGGAAAAGGTGTACCCCACCAAGACCAGTCAATTGGATATTTGCATACATACGGCCAACACGAATACCCAGATGAATCTTCGCCTTGTCGATCATGGTAAGTACCACGCACATGAATCGCCCTCGCATGTCGCTGGAGGTCGTACACACGCCCAAAGACATACTTGCACGATTCCCTGCCCTCCTATCTCTCCTAGCCCCGCGACAACTCGAGCAAAGTCAGGTTCTTCCTACCTTGAGACTAGTGATGCGGAAATGGTAGCGTCAGCCACCTCTTGCCAGAACCTCAGCGCAACCCTTGCCTGTGATGCCGTCGACACTTGATTGCACTGGCCCTTAGCCATGCCATGGACTGCAGTCACAGGACTTCCTAGGAAATCTGCTGAATTGAAAGACCTGAGCTGTCTTCGCTTTACGCTTGAAGTTATGGCCTCGGCGGAAGACCAACTTGGGATGCCGACAATCCGAACGAGATGCAAGGATGTACAATTCAAGATATAATTTGTTGGTTACTAGTCCGTAGCTTCCGTAAGCTCGGGACAACGCACGTGGCCGCGCTCCGAGACAAGACGCAGGCTCTTAGCGTACTTACCCTTCACGAGTACGGGCCCGTTAGTGTGTAGAGGTGTTCCTTGCATGTCTAAGGTCAGGTGAGTGGCTTGGTTCTCGGGGGTCCTGTCTCGAGGTGGCCTGAGAAAACCCACAGCTGTATATTTAGCGGCACAACGATGAACAGCACATCTCTAAACCCGATACATCTTTGCCCATGTATCGACCGCCTCCTTGTCCAAGATGATACCGTGAATCGCCCGCACATGTCGCCGGAGGTCGTACGCACGCCCAAAGACATACTCGCATGGCTCCGTATCCTTCCATCTCTCTTCCCCATCGGACAGCTCGGGTAACGTTACCTTGAGGTTCTTGAACTCGGGATGCGGACACGCCAATGCCAGCCGTCGTCCGCCAGAACGTTCGGCGTAAGCCTTTCCTGTCATAGCATCAATGCCAGAGGCAGCTGCCTGGGGTTGTTCCACGTCTGCATGTTGTCCTTCTCCTTCCTCCCCGCCGGAGGGATCAGTACGATGGAGACGTGCGGCATGCCGTTGCAAAAGGTGCTTGTAACCAAACGCACGCCCACACGTGGGTTCGGGACATACGAAGTCGCGACGGCCAAGATGCGTAATGGCATGGTGCGTAGCAAGAGCCTTTTTCTGCAGGGCGGTATAGGTAGATCATTCGGGAAAGGGGTACGAGGATATGACGTACTGATTTGAAGTCTTTGGTGCAGCCCTCTTCCTCACATTTCCAGTCGCGGCCGATCTCTCCACCTCGCCGGCGTTTCAGTGGTTGCTCTTCCTCGTCAGCAGAACTCGCGTCATCGTCGAGTAAAACAGCGGCCTCGACCTCGCGCTGTTCATGCAACTTCAAGTGAGCGCGGAGACCTTTTTGGGAGCCGAACGCCTTTCCGCCGCAGCTATCGTGTGGACAAGTCGGCGGATGGCCCGTGCGTATATGATGTTGCAGCGCCGTCCAAGTCGTGTAAAACTCGGTCGACGAGATACAGGAGGGATGGACGCATGTGTAACGTTTTTCTGGCAGCCGAAAGTCAGCTCCCGGTGCGTTTAGAGTGACGCCACCAGCATACTCACCGCCATGCACTTTGGCATGTGTATGCAGTTTTTGGTTTGTGGCAAAAGATTTCGTGCATCCTGGGTGCTCACATTGGTAAGGCTTCGTTCCCGCGGGTGCATGTTCGCTCGCTAGATGAGAACGGAGTTGGTGGTGTTTCAAAAATGCGGCTATGCAGTCCGCGGCGGTGCACTGATTAACGCGTTCGTGAAGTTACGCTACATCAGATTTGGTCAGAACACTAACCTTGAAAGGTTTTTCGCCTTTGTGAATGACATCTTGATGGGCTTTGAGGTGCTGCACAGTCCAAAAGCGTTTGTCGCAGTCGGGTTCCTCGCAAGTAAACGGCCTGTCGGACTTCGGAAGATGAGAGCGATTATGGGCCTGGAGATGGGTTTCACGGAGATACGACTTGCTACACGTCGCGCAAACGTATGGACGCTATCATACGTTCACATCATTGAACATGAGAGGGTAGCGGGGCAGCTCACCAAGCCAGTATGTGAGCGTTCGTGCTCCTCTAAGCGAGACGGTTTTGTGTACGCTTTATCGCATCCATCGTACGTGCATTGATATCGCCTCGTCGTACCTGCGACCACCTTGCCGTTGATGAGGATGGGCGCACGGGAGGGCCCAGCAGTAGGTTGCAGTTCATACTCACTTGCAGAGTCGGTGCCAGACGCGCCAGACAAGTGCAGAACGAGATTTCCGCGCGTTTTGCGCTTACCGAGGACCGTCACCGTCGACGAAGAACCTTGTAGCATGGCGAAAGCCGTCTACACAGAGCCAGAGGAGAGCGGAAAGGTTAGACTTGGAGATGAGTGTGCGCAAGATGTGCGGCGGAAATTTTGAAGAGTGAAGAGTTGTTTGGCTTTGTTTTTCGCACGGCGTCTCTCCCTTGTCTCCTCCCTCCATCCACACTAAAATTATGGCTGTAACCGACTCAATATCAATATTTGCAGAGGGTACCTTCGAAGACCAGGTAGATATCGAGAATCGACACCCATGAACGCGCTCACAGGGCTACAAATAGATCGTGGAACTCGCTTCGTATGTCGCCCTCAGCAGACCAGAGCCGGAGCGCGCATCGTACATCCAAGGGATCCAAGAAAGTCTGCAAGTTGCAGAAGGCCAGATTCCATTATCGGAGGATGAAGGAAAGCGGAGAGATGTATTTTCTAGTGTACTGTCGGAGGTAAAGACGACGGGAGAGGGATCTGAACGCGGTGGGTTTTCTTCATCAGTGTGTCCTGGCCATTCTAATCCCTTTCTCAGAGATCGAAGGATTTTTCAACTTGTTGTATGCTCATCTATTGACACTCTGGCCGGCTGACTCGCCGGAGAACACAAAACATGTATCTCAACTGCTCCCGGTAATTGTATCTTCGTCTGCTGTACCTGCTACAAAATACCGCATGTGCGTCTAAATTTTGTTGACTAGGGTGACTATCTGATACACGGTCACTTGCAGACTCTCTAATCTCTTCAACGCACTTCCACGAACGTCGGCACTGCGCCTTTCCGTCTATCGGACTCTTCTCGATCTTGCGAGCTCGAACGATGAGCTCGACTTCCTCCAGTTCTCCCGCGCAGACATTGCAAAGTGGTTGCAAGAGTGGGACGTCTCCTCTGCAGACAAGAGCGCCTTCCTAAAAAACCTCGTAGACCTTTTTACGAAGGCCGAGAAGCCGTATGTCTTCCTCACCGCTGCTATCTTTATTTCAACTTAGCTATCCTTCAGAGATACATCATATCATTATCGGCTTGCCTACGTCCGCTCTTTGGATTCGTCCTCCCCAGACTACCAATCCGCTGCGATCGACACCATCGCCATCGCGCTCTCTGACCCCTCGATCTTCGACTTCGATGCCCTCTTTAAGCTGGATGCCGTCGTCGCCGCAAAATCACATCCGCTTTTCCAGCTTCTTCAGGTATACCTGAACGGTGGCTTAGAAGAGCTCAAGGCGTGGCAGAGCAGTCACTCAGGGGAGGCGGAAAAATATGGTAAGTGAAGCTCCCCTCAGCACCCTGCAAATGATGCCAATGCCAACCCTCGCTATCAGGGCTTGAAAGCGCAAAGCTCGAGCGCAAAATCCGCCTTCTCTCTCTCGCCGCCCTCGGGTTCGAGAATATTGGCAGCGATCTTCCGTACCCCAAAATCGCAGCGACGCTTCAAGTCGACCCTTCGCAGGTAGAAAAATGGGCGATCGATGGTGCGTATACCCGTCAAGCATCCAGCTGTGTGCACTTTGAAATCTGTATATCGCAGTTATTCGCGCGGGGCTGCTTACAGGCAAGCTCTCGCAGACGACACAAACATTGCACGTCACGCGGGCAACGGCGCGCGCATTCGGACAGCCGCAGTGGGAGCTGCTCGCACAGCGCCTAGCGGCGTGGCGGTTGGGTCTCGGCAGCGTCCTGGAGGTCGTCGCAGGCGCCAAAAAGAAGAATGAGCAGGTCGCCGCGGCGGTCGCGCCCGACACGCAAGCGGACGAGAAGGATGTCGGAAGCATCGAGGCACCTGTTGTGCAGGCTGCTGCTGCGTGATGTGTAGTCCTCTTGTGCAACATGTAGCTGTGATTGTCCTTTGCCGACCACGGCTGCTCTGTTGAATATGGTTTCGACTCGTGCAAGTGGTTTGTTCGTCTACTCCACGAGTGGTGCGTATGCATGAACTATCTAACTGGTATAGAATGAGATTAGATATTACAATAGATACATACCTATCGGATGTGTTATGAGTTCTTCCACACACCATCGACCTCTCCCTTCTTCGCCTCTAGCCGTCGGCCAGTCCACTCCTCCTCCCCAACCCGGTCTGCCCAATCCTCTTCCCCATCCCACGCATCCCAGTTATCCTTACTCGCCGCATCCACTGCGGCTTTCCCTGACACCGGGTCTGGAGAGTTCAGTGCGGGGACCATCGGCGAGCGCGGGAGGAGTGGCGGTGGAGGCGAGCGGCGGTGCTTGCGCAAACCCAGTCCCTGCGCGGGTAGCGAATTGCGCGGCACCGGGGACGTGCTGGTGGGACGTGAGGACGGCGTGGGCGACCCGGGCACGCTCGGCGGGTACGCGTGTTCGGACTCGGGTGCCGGCCCGCGGGAGCCCGAGCCCGAGGAGGAAGCGGACGCGGAGGGGATGTCTTTGCGGTCGAGGGAGTTCGACCGGCGGTGCATCTTGAGGTCGGACGAGAGCGAGCGAGATCGGCGCTGGGCTTCTATGTCGGGAAGCACGGCGCCGGTGTCGAAGTCGTCGTCATCCGAGGGCTCGGACGCTTGGAATAGAGGCTCGCGGGCTTCTGCTTCTAGAGAGGCGCGGGGGCTGTCTGAGGGAAGGGCGACGCCTGCGGAGGCTTTCACGATGGAATCGATGAGCCAGAATTGGAGGACGTTCATGAAGATGGGGAAGAGGCCCATCGTGCTGCAAGTCACGCGACATGAGAACTGAAGGTTAATGTGAGTGTGGGCGTGTGACGCACAATATTACCTGGACGGCGTCCTTGGTGCCGAGCCAGCTGAGGAGCCACGCGCCGACTTTGAAGATGCCGGGCCATGCGGCAAAGAGGGCGACAACGAGGAGCTTCATGGAGGTCAGCGCAACGACGTATACAGCGGCCTGACGGAGCCAGTACACGAAGGAGGGTGGTGAGCCATACTGGCCTGACTCGAAGCCTTTCAATTGAAGTTTCTCCGTGAAGAGATTGGTGAGGAGGTGAAGAATGAGGTATATAACGCCCACGCCTGCGAGATGACGCGATGAATGAAAGCTGAACGATTGGGAACGGTGTTTGCTTACCGAACGTGGTGTCGAGGAGGATATTGAGGAAATATACCACACACGCATTGCCCGCTGACCTTGCCGATCCGACGTCGGATATCAATACATTGACTCCATGGACGAACATCTGACCCGCGATTTGCTTCGAGACATCGAACAGCCTGCCATGGCGAGAGCGAGGATATGAACGCGCCCGCCAGGGGAAATAGTACAAATCACGCACCATATACGCCATGGCCGCTTTGGCTTCTCCCTGTGTCGTTTATAAAGCAAAGAGGCGACTACAACAACGCCCATAATGCCTTGCACGATCTAACGACGCTGTCAGGCAGCCTCCGTCACGATAAAGATATATTACGCACCAAAGCGGTAGGACCCAAAAGCTGACATGACTGCCGGTCAACAGGATAGTCCTCAAATGGTCCGCTTGGACCATCTGACGAGGACATGAGATGCAGGGAGTGTTCGTGTTCAACGTTAGTAGTTCAAGTCTGCAAGAACGTTGCTCCCCTCGCTTCGTCGCTTACGTCATCACTGTTGCGGTGCAAGGCTGCGCCTGGCTGCGCTCAGATCCCGCAACTCATTCCACGACCACGACCACGACGAGCGCGACAGACGACAGAGACAAGCCCGGATCCCTTTACGACGCATAGAATTTACCCCAACATCTAGCAGGACAAGCATGAGCTTCTTCAATCGTACTAATCCACCGCCGCCTCCACAGAGAGGATCTCCGTCGCCGTATTCGAGGATTCCAGACGGATCGCAGGCGTCTCTACCCCCAGGACCGAGGCCAGGGCAGCGCGTGGCTCCTCAGCACTACAACGATCCTCCACCGTTTGAGAAGCGCTCCTTCGATCGTCGCCCACCACCGCCTGCATCTGGAGGAGTGTACGTTTCAGTCCTTAGCAGAGAAGGCGGCTCGTTTATGATCACATAACAGATTCGGAGTCGCGTCTTGTCCCAGTGATGCGCTCGCACTCACAAACTGCCTCATTGTAAACCCCTCTGACTTCAGAGACGGCGAGCCTGTCCTTGTGAAGGGCGAGTTTCCACTCACGGCTCGGTAAGTGCAGAAGTCTTCACAGTTTGAAGCAGTGCTGAGATCTATCAGTCATGACAACACTGGAAAGCTTCCTCCGGGAACCATCGGCGCGTCCGCCATGCAACGACAATGGATTGGGCTGTCGATAACTGGCGATTCGGTGACCGTCAGTCCCCTCCCTGCGGCTCCCCACCCGGCCGCATTGCCCTTCCTGGAGTCACTGTCCCTTGAAGTTGGCTTCCTGCAACGAGGCGTAGATATTGCTGAGCAATTCTCTGCGGATGACATGGCGAAGAACTTCCTGCGTGCATTCAACGGCGTGGTGTTCACTGTTGGTCAAGTGTTCGTCTTCGAGTACCACGGACACAACCTTAAGTCGACAGTCAAGGGTCTCACTGTCCTGGAGCTCGCGGCGGAGCAGCGTCACGGGCAGACAGGCGGTGGCGGCTCAGGAAATTCGGGTATCGTGATGGAGAAGTCCGACATTTCGTTCTTGAAGGATGCAAGGTCGACTATCAAAATCAAGTCCAGCGCGAAGAAGTGGGTATATGCGCTTTTTATAGGTCTGCAAAGCTAACAGAACACAGAGCAGCACCCAATGCAATCCTGGCGCCGAACTTCAAGTTCGAGGACATGGGTATCGGAGGTCTCGATTCTGAATTCAGCGCCATCTTCCGTCGTGCATTCGCGTCGCGTGTCTTCCCACCGGGGTTGGTCGAAAAGCTCGGCATTCAGCATGTCAAGGGTCGGCTCGCTCCTCGTGGAAGGTGGTCCTTCGCTGACGACAGAATCTAGGTATCCTGCTGCACGGCCCACCCGGAACGGGTAAGACGCTCATGGCACGTCAGATTGGTAAGATGCTCAACGCCCGCGAGCCGAAGATCGTCAATGGGCCGGAAATTCTGAACAAATATGTTGGTGCATCTGAAGAGAACATCCGCAAGCTATTTGCCGACGCCGAGAAGGAGGTACGGCCGTTGAATGCCTATCGTCATGGACATATCTCACCTATATACGCAGTACAAAGAAAAGGGCGACGAGAGTGGCCTACATATCATCATCTTTGATGAGCTGGATGCAGTGTTCAAGCAACGAGGATCTACCAACAGCGGCACTGGCGTCGGCGACACCGTCGTCAATCAGCTGCTCTCGAAAATGGATGGTGTCGATCAACTGAACAACATCCTCATCATCGGCATGACCAATCGGCTGGACATGATCGACGAGGCGCTTCTGCGTCCTGGCCGTCTGGAGGTGCACATGGAGATCTCGCTCCCAGACGAGAACGGGCGTTTCCAGATTCTCGGCATTCACACAGCGAAGATGCGGAACAATGGCGTCATGGACCGCGACGTCGACCTCGCCGAGCTCGCGCGCCTGACGAAGAACTTTTCGGGTGCTGAGATTGGCGGTCTCGTGAAGAGCGCGACGAGTTTTGCGTTCAATCGGCACGTGAAGGTCGGCACGATGGCGGGCATTTCGGACGACGTAGAGAATCTGAGGGTCAACTGGAACGACTTTATGAATGCATTGGACGAGGTGCACCCCGCGTTCGGTGTATCCGAGGAGGAGTTGGCACAAGTCGTACAGAACGGCATCATCCACTTCGACGATGTTGTCGAGGTACGCATCTATTCTCGTCTTGTTGTTGAATTTCTCTGATTTGCGAGCATGTAGGAACTCCTGCGTTCTGGTCAGCTATTTGTCGAACAGGTGCGGACATCGACGCGGACGCCGCTCGTCAGCATCCTACTGCACGGCCCTCCGGGCACTGGCAAAACCGCACTGGCAGCTACGATTGCGCAGGCGTCGCAGTTCCCCTTCATCAAGCTCATCACCCCGGACAACATGATCGGGTTCTCCGAGGCGCAGAAGATCCAAGCGATCTCGAAGGTGTTTGCGGATAGCACGAAGAGTCCGATGAGTGTCGTTGTCGTGGACAACATTGAGCGTCTTCTCGGTGCGCCCCAGCAGCTTCTCAGGAAGCGAAGGCTAACAAGCTTCTAACATTGTGATAGACTGGACGCCTGTCGGCCCCCGCTTCTCCAATGCGGTTCTGCAGACGCTGATGGTCCTGATGGCGAAACGGCCGCCCAAGGTGAGCATCACACTGCTCGTCGTCCCGATATGTCCTCATGTATCGATGCTATTTACAGGGCCGTCGCCTTCTCGTCATTGCGACGTCGTCTGTCCGACCTATGCTCACAGATCTCGGGCTGTCGTCGTTCGACGCCGAGCTGCGCGTGCCGCCTATTACATCCCTCCTGGCGCTTGATCACGTCCTAGACGCCGTCGAGCTCTTCCCCAGCGCAAAAGACCGCGCGCGCGCCGTCGCTATGCTCAAACAGGCCGGCTTTGGCGGGCAGGACGAAGATGGTACGGGCAGGCTGAGCATCGGCGTGAAGAAGCTCATGAGCATCGTCGAGATGGCCCGGCAGGAGCCAGAGGCCGTTGCGGAGCGCTTGACGAGTGCACTGATGGGACTCGGTATGTGAGCTTGTTAGCGTATGGTCAGCATTGGATAGAAAGACTGTATTTGTACAACAATGTAATACAGAGCAAAATGTACGGCCGAGGGGTAAAACGGATTTTGTAATACCCCCGGCGGGAGTCGAACCCGCAACCTCCAGATTCACCCTCGAGTAGAAGTCTGACGTCATAACCATTAGACAACGAGGGCAATGGTGACACTCCGCAAAGAGCTGGTAAGATCAGGGTGCCACACAGACAGTGGCCAAATGGTGAAGTTGGGTTAGAAAGTTAGAAAGATTCATCTCTGAGTTGGTATACAAAAAGGGGTTTTTGAGGTGTTCTGAGCATAATTGAGTATATAAGTTTGAGTAGTTTTAATACAACAGTACTGTCCAATGACTTGCCCCTGGTGTACAACAGTTGTCCTGACCAGTAGAGTGCATCAAATTGTCTCCTATGAGTGTAGAACAATGATCTGGTAGTGCGCTCCTCTACTCAATTGGCTTTCAAGGCTTGAGAGAGAAGAACCTTTTAGTCAAATTGCTCTATCCTACCCTACATTACCCAAAGGTTCAAAAGGTTATTTTTCCTCAATCTTACTGGATTTCATACAACAAAGGTAGATATCCTCTGCAGATATTTTGATTGAGTCTAAAGCCTTTTGCTTGCCCATGGCAGTGACATAGTATACTTGACTCCTAAACAAATCAATGCAAGTACTCCCCTTGCTAAGGGATCTTCAGATGCCTTAGGACGAGGCCGAGTTACTCGGGCTACACGACGTGCGAAGCGCAACTATGAGCGATATAGGGGACTTGGGGCCAAAGCCAAGTCCAGAGAGCGAGATAGAAGCGGAAAGTCCTTTGTTAGACTTGACGCTGACTAGAGATCCGGATCAGAAGAAGTTCTGATAGAAGATCCAGTAGTATTGCGAAGTGAACGAGCTAAGGTACAAGAAGCGAGTTCGCGAGCTATATATACTGTCCCGGACTATGGCGCTGACATAATCCGCAACACTCTATCAGTAAGCCGCAGTAACGTTACTAAGCGTGTCAGTCATCCGCAGCAGGATCACTAAGCGTATGAGTAAAACGTAGTGAGTCAATCGGCTGAGTAAGTAGCGCGCTATAAATAGGTACAATGATGACTGCGCATCATGTGAGTCAGAAGTCACGCACTGTCCGTAGGGTGCGTAGAGTCCGCACTGCGTAATGTAAAAAAGGAAACAAGTAGTACAAGTCCGAGGAAATGCCACAACCGTAACACCCCTGCTATATTTGATGTTGATTGACCAGTCAATAAGTTAGCTGATTAGTCAGACAATGAGTCAGCATGTGGAGTCAGCATGTGAGTCAGTCAATGAGTCAGCTGCCATGAGTCATGCACTATAAATAGAATACATCAATGAATTTGTTTGAGAATATAGCACTATTCAAAAAAAACCTATACAACCTAAGTGTTCTTGAGGACTTGATGAGACATCTACCACTAGATAACTTGAGCAGATTTACAAGATGTCGGTTGACCGATATTGAAACAAAGTCAGAGAAACGGAACAATTAGATATATCAGGAAGATCAGTGATCTGTGGGAACGGATCAGGGACACGATAAGCGGAGTTTGAAAATGACTCATCACATATAAAAGCGGAGCTCCTTTGTTCCCCTGGTTCCCCTATTCCTGATCGTTAACCACCATCTTGAAGAAACATCAAAGTTTTGATCTACTGGGCTGGTTTCCAGCAATATACCTCAGTAACCAAGTCCATAACCCAAGCTTTTGTCATATCTGACAAGCGCCCAAGAAACAAGAAACAAGTAAAGGTCTTACTCAGTTGGGATCGTCGCGTGGGACTACATCGCCGTCGCCGTCCAGACGCGTTTGTGGCTGCCAAATCGGTTACAAGCGCCAAGCTTCTCTCCACCCACATCCCTATCTCCTGAATTATATGCCTGCTGGTAAGCTGACTTTGCATTCTATAATGAACATGAAATCTAATAGCACTGTCACAGATCGTGCAACACGACGTAGGAACGGATCCGACCCATACAAACAACGCAACATCCCGAGCCACTCTTCTTCCTCAACCCACATACCCCCTTCGCCCATCATGAAGATGGAGATAGATGAGATTATTGAAATACCAAGTGATGATGAAATGGAAGTGCTTGATGAGCGCGCGCAATGGAGAGAAGGAATCCGACGCGTCAATCGCAGGGCCAGCGACGGGCGCGCCCCGCTTCGACCACCGCGCAACCAGACGGGCAATGTAACGTACGTGCCCAGGCAACCAAACCCCGATGCACCTTCCATGCGCGCCGCGCAGACGACGCGCGGCGGGTATTCCTACGACCATCCCCTCTACCGCGTCGAGGAGAACGTCATTACTCTCAAGGTTTCAGACGGCGACCGCAACTTCGTCCCATCCGATGAATGGCGCAGGCGCAAAGTGAAGGACGGGCGGGTGTCATATTACTACCCCGTCAGTCCCGACCATCACATCTTCAAACGGTGGTTGGAAGTCTTGGGTGGCATGTTGGCGAAGCATGTGTTGGACAAAGGCCCGTCCCGTGAGTAACTCGTTCTCTCTCTCCACAACTTCGGCTGACCATCGTTCATCTTACAGCTGGACAACCGAACTGGACTCTCTCTGATTTCCCGAAGGGTTACTCGCTCTGGTTCCACAAGAACGGGTTCGTCGCGGACGAACGGAACGCGCGCCTCGACCCGTACCTCCACGGCTGTCGAACTGTCCACCAATTCCGCTCGCCGATGGAGTTCGCGGAACACATCATCTGGCTCATGCGCGGGCAGCGGGGCACGTGCGCGTGCATATACTGCACACCGGGCCAGACGCAGAAGCAGATCACCGACAGGCTGCGCGGTCGGATCGTCGAGCGTCAGCCGCGCGGCGAGGAGGATGGGGAGGGGCAAGTGGGGACGAGAAGATCAGGGCCGGGGAGACCACCGCATGCGACTTCGCGCACGCCGCAGGCACCCTACAAACCGATCATGGCGAAGGATTACCGCGTCATGCCGCAGGGTCAGCATTGAGGGGCTCGTTGTGTGTGTATGTCAGTTATCGTCTGCAGTTTGTCGCCGTCCGTCCAGCTCTGCCAATGCTATCGATTCCGTTTCTTTCGTACTGTGTACTACAAAGCCTTCGGATCCCTTTCTTTCCGCTCACATCTTCGCTCTCACCTCTGCTATCCTGCTTGTCTCATGAACCACAGTTTTTCATTTCCAACATCCCTACCCGAAATTCTCTTCATGTGATTACGTTGGAACAAATGATATCGTCTGTACATTGCTTGCAACTATTGGGGAGAGTACTCCCTCACGCGCGCTAATCAGTCGACCTCTATTCAGTGAGTGCTCCCCGGCTTCCACTCTGCCAACCACTTCCCGATGACTGCAAGTCCCTGATTCTGCACTGCGAGCACGGTTGAGTCGACCCCGCCGTTCTCCGTCAGAAGGTCTGAGCAATGGAACCCGTTGCCCTCCGCGATCGGCTGCTCCGGTGTGCTCGCGATGTTGACGAAGCCCGAGGACGTGGTCGCATAGCGCCAAGGATCGCCTGCACCGCATGCAGCGTCAGTATATGATAGCCACAGCCTGACAGATGGCTCATTGCATGACGCACTTTGGCCATTCGCAATGAAAAGGCGCTCGGCCTTGAGGTTCCAACCCTCGTAGGCCGCGTTTGTCTTGCCAACGTTCGGGGTAGGCGGTGTCTTGAACGCAGCCGGGAACATTTGTACACATTGTCTCTGCGTGGATCGAGTCAGGAGACTAGGCGTCCTGGTATGTATGGCGCAGCGTACCTCGTCTCCACTGATTTGGGCGAGGCGGGAGACCAAGCTAGGATAGCCGGCCGGCGCTGCGTCCTGGAAGAATCCCACTTCCGTGCACCTGCAAAACTATGAGCAGAAGACATCAGAGAAGAAGTGGAGACGCTTACACGATCCACATCCACGACCTGTCGGCATTATTGAGCGACGTGTCCGTCCAGAACGACTGACTCGTGTTGTACGAGCCCAGGCAATCCCTGACGGAAGTCGTCGTCAAATTCGTTCACACGAACAAAGAATGTATGGACTCACTCGGCATCGTCTCCGCCGCAGACTTCACGGTCCCACGTTAGCTTCGACGTCAGAAGGATTATCTATTACTCACTGAGATTGAGATAGCCGCCGGTCGTCCAGAAATCGCCCCACGCGGCGACCGCGTGCTCTGCTCCCCATCCGCTCGCAGGCGCACTGACTCCGTTCTTCACCTCCAGAGCGTCGCAGAACTGGAAGAACGTCGCGCCGGGGCCCGACGCGGGCTGCAGGGACTGCCAGTCCCACAAGTTTTCGCGTACTGATGTCGAATGACAGATAGGTTCATGTGCGTCAGAATAGCAGCTGGATATAACTTTTCCGATGAGAAGATGAGTACTTACGTGAGCCAGTGACATCGTCCGGGTGCACGACGTCGCCCATGCCAAATGAATTTTTGATTGCGGAAATTGCGGCCGTGTTGCCACTTGCAAAGACTTGATCGATGTGGGCAATTGCCGCCTGGACGTCTGCAGAGCAGTTTTTCGGCATGAAAAGCCGGATGGGCTCGAAGTATCCCCAGAAGTCGCTGTATGCGGTATGGTGTGAGAAGTACGGCGGAAGAGAGGGATAGGGGCGTACACGATGCTTTCAACAACAGCCGAGGAGGCGTAACCGACGAAGAAAGTGTCCGGCTTGCTATGAGATGCCAAAATCTGTCAGTGCATCTTCGACGAGGCGTCTTGACGTACATACTTCACTTTTATGAATGCGGTCAAAGCGCCTGTACGGAACACGAGGGTTATTGAGAAGTTCTGATCGGACAGAAGTAGTGAACGCACCGGAATAGCTCCCACCTACTAGCACCCAAGGCGCCTTGCTTGGGGCTACCTGATCTCCACCGGGCATCGGCAGGACCACATTCTCCGCGAAATAGACCAGATCGTCGACGGCTTGCTGGATGGTATGATATTTGAGACTTGCGACACTGAGGTCAGAGAATGGGTTGGACAGTCCGTAGTATCGATGCTCGATGACAATGGTCGCGCCGTGTTGCTGCTGCGCAATTTGACCATTGATAGTGGCGTTCGTAAGGTATCCAACGTAGGCTGCCCAGGGTTAGGAAGACACGTAAATCGATTCATCGACTGCTCACGATCAGCCGCGTCTTCGCCGGGTGTGAACATGACGATCGGTCCGCCTTGAGGATGTCGCTTCAGACAATACAAATCGAGCATATACCGGCCACGCACCAGCTTTGTAGAACTCCCAGGTCGTCCAATACCGCTGCGTGAACGTGCCCAAGCTTGGGTTGTCGTGGTCGATGAGCTGCTGGAAGGTGTACACGGTTGTGATAGGCGGAAGTGTATCGCCCGTGTGCACATTTTGCACCTCCGCCTTAAGAGATGGCGGGAGCTTTGGTGGGAGCGGGCGCGGGGGAAGGCGCACCGCCAGCGCGAGCGGTGCGAGGAGGAGGGCGGGAAGGAAGGTCAGCATCGTCGCAAGCCGCGCAGATCACGACCGGGATTCGACGACCTGCGGGAGTGCCGCTTTATAGTGCTGGAAAGCCATATCGCAGCGAACGTCGAGGTCGGATCAGGACCTGCAAAAGCTGTCGGGTGGTCACTTCGCCACCTGGTCGAGAAGCCAGAAGCATGGGGACGGGTCTCCGTATGGCTGGCTGACAGCTAACAATGAGATCTTCGCGACGGGGTTTGGACGCAACTTACGGCATTCAGAGATCACATTGACGAACTGTACAACGAAAATAGAACGCATCGCTGCGAGCGACGTGACCATCGGAGCCGCGTGTGCAGGCGAACCCAGGATGGTCATGTCCTGTGATGCGGAAGTGGGAAAGAAGGCGTCGTTCATGGTGGAAATATGGCGCATTCGTTTCTCATTATATGATACAAGGGATCAATGGAAGAAAGAGGGAACGTGTTACCTGCATCAATGTCTTCAGGTGTGAAAGAGCGCTTGCCAAGTTGTTCCCACGAACGGAAACATTGTGAACAGCTTGTGGGGCAGACATGTGGGCACGTTATTCGGGACGATAACAAGGCCCGAGAGTCTCTAGAAGCGGGATGGGCTTCTAAATCTCGCTGGAAATACCACAACCAAGAACTGTGTTAGTCGGTAGATCAGAACCGCCGTTGGAGCCTTCGCAGATGCGGAGTAAGGTCGGCTGGCAAGAGGGATTCGAATAATCTCCTGTAGAAGTATTGAAAGTGAAGCATCGGCGAGAATGAGCAGGCTATACTGTATATGTAACACGTCAGCGACAGCCGCACAACACTGTGCAAAGCGAACGTTATCGTTGCAGTTGTTTCGGAGCTCAGTTTCGGTGTAGAGGATTGATCACATTGGAGGGTCGACCACGTCAGGACAGTACATGCGAAGAACGTGGAGACGAAGTCAAGTAACAACCGAAGTCTGCTGTCGAGGTGCTGAAATCTGGATTGTTCCCACGACTCGATGTCAGGTGACAATCGCAAGCTGATATTTGAGATATTTTGTTTCTTTTCTCTTCAGCCCTGACAGTCGACAACTACTACAGTAGTACTGCATATATACTGTCACAGGCATTCCTGTACGCGAAATCACGGATGCCAACGAATATGCCAGTGAATGCATCCTGGTCTCCACTCAGCCAGCCACTTCGCAACGCATGCGAATTCATGCAGCGTCCGTGCCGGGATTGATAGGAAGGTAGGGGCTGGGACCAGGGGTGTACTCGCGACTGTTGGGACCTCGTATGTCTGGTAACCTTCTAGACGCAGAGATCAGGTACGTAGCGATTCTAGCCTGGGTACACTGTGGGACGGTGATGTATGATTGAACGATGGAAGGACTAAGAAGTTGCTGCCCAAAGGCTGTCAACGTGGTGAGCGGGTGCGGGTCGGGTTGCGATCGTGTCGAGACGTACTCGAGAGGCGATATAGCGTGGCTCTCAAGAATAGACGAGCAGGGAGATCAGGCGTGAGAGCAAAGGTGCGAACTGAAGCTCAGCGTAACGGCGTCTTTTGGCGTGCCTTGGATCATTCTCTTTTATTGCGAAGGTAAGTTCGCGTCGAACGGTCACTTATTGTAGCGGCCTCGCGTGATGCTCCAATTGATCTAAGACCAAGGACAAAGCATAAAGCCGAACAGTCTATGAAGAAGGTGGGACATAAGTACAGAACAAGGGACGTGTTGGTGACGAACCTTGTGCTTCTTAGAACCGCCGGATGATTACAAGCTCCCTCCGATGGACAGATGGATACACACGCGCACGCGAATCCGCGGCGCGTTTACCCCCCATGGCCCATCAAGTGATCGATGACTGCCCTCGAGCGACGACCCTGTAAGTACACCCTCGGTGGTCTTCGGCCCCCGTAGAGATAGACTGATCACGGTTGATCCAGGTTGAGGTCGTGTTGATTCCTACACAAGGAGCGCGCCAATAACTTGAGAGAATGTCCACCTGTGTATTCACACGTCGGTGCATCATAGAATAGGAAAAGGTCAAAACCGTAACGTCGGTCAGAAATATACTACAGGGTAATTGTAATTATATCGCGTGGTGCGGGCCTACAGTAGTCGATTCTTCGGAACATTGACAACAACACTCACAGAAATGAAGAAGGTCCTTATACCACGATGTCCTTGTGCCAAGCCACCGTCAAAACATCACAGTAGTCTGTGATCGACAGCTTCCCACGGAAGGCGCTACTCGCCGGATCCTTGGCCAGAGCAAGCAGATACTACACGTATTATTCATTAATACGACAACACTTGCTGAGAAAACGAACTTACCTCAAAATCACCCTTTTCCATGAGGAACGATGCGTCCTCCAAAAGGGAACAAGATCGTAGGATTGAGAGGAAATCTTGTGACGAAAGCAGGATGTGCGTCGCGAAGAACGAGCGCAGCGAAGAGTGCTTCGCGATCATGTTGGCGAGCGCCGCGCTAAAGGCGAATACGCCGTAGACCGAGTGGATCGTGAGTGACTGGAGCTGTGTGGCGCCGGAGAGCGTTGCGATCCAAGAGACGACGTCGGCGAACTCCTGTTCGTCCTCCAGGCGACCATGCCGTATTGTCAAATCGCGTAGCCGAGCGAGACCGGTGAACTCGGGCTCAGCGCGCTCGACGGTCCATGCATCCTGTAAGATAGGCCATAATTTAGTCGATCACGTAGTGGAGCACATATGGAGATGGTGGCGCATACGAAGAGGAAGGAATAGTAGTAGATATCTAGACGCTCAAGGTGCGTCGTGCGTGAGAGCAGGAACATGACTTGAGGGCGTAGCAAGAGCGAGCTCTTGCCAAGAGTGAGACGCTTGAGCCTGTCGAGACGATGGGATTCTGCGAGTTCTTGTATATGCATCGCCCCGAAGGTCTGCACAAGAAGTTAGTTACCGTCACCGATACTAGAGCATGCGTGCGTGCGTACATGCAGATGGAGTCCTTCAAGATGAGGCATAGACATTAGGAAACGATCCAATCTGAAGTAAGCGATAGTGGTGAGGCGCTGAACACTGAAGTCGCGGAGCATGTTCAAGCGCATGATGATAGGTAGGGTATCCTCGTTGATAAGGCAGTTCCATTCGACGCTGGTGAGTTTGGGGCACTGAAGCAACGCATCCACGACGCTTGTGATAAGAGCCTTTGACACTGGCTCTCCCATCGAGAATGAAACGAGGGAGTAAGACGTCAAGCGCGGTAGGGAAGGAAGAAGGGTGGTCCATGCTGTTCCACTTGCTCGAGGGTGCGACTCGACCGTCCAAGGACCTGTAACTTGAGAAAGAAGGTCTAACTTGGTTGATAGGCTTCAAAAAGGTCGAACAAACCTTCGTGAGTCACATTCCGAACATACTGTTTGAACTGGACATGAGCGGATATCGCGGTGAACGCCCAGGATGGCGAGATCTGTCCGACGTATCAGCGACTTCGAACGGATGATGGATGATGGATCATCATGCAGATGCCCAACCCACCTTTCCATCTCCTCTATCACTCTCGGTCACAACTACAGAACGGTAAAGTTTGCGAGTCGCTGCGTCCCAGAGAGTCCTAGAGACTTGGGCGCAACTTGCGAGCGTCGTGGTGTCGTCGACTGTAGCAAAGATCAAGACCCATACATCGAATGGAAGAGATAGCTTTCGAAGGGTGGAATAAGAGGTATTTCTGCGCTGTGAAAGGGTGCACGATGGGGACATGGTACACGTAGCGATAGGAAGCAGTGGGAGTTGATATCCCCGTGCGAAGGGTTTCTATTCGTGTCATGATGAGCTCGAGGGCGTCTGTTCGCCCTGACCGGGCCGTCAGCGTGAGGTTAGGGTCCAATCATCGCCGTTCGCTGTTCAGCAATAGTTTCAGACGCGAGAGACAGAGAGAAATGGCTGCCCCAGTCAAATTTCGAGTCGAATGGTGGCAGGAGAGACGAGGTGAGTCGTGAGCTCCGCGCAGACTCCGCGCGGCCTTGGAAATGAGCGGACCAAACAGCAACCAAACAACGCGCGACCCAGTCACGTGCCCCACCCAACCCAACCCATCGGACTTTCCCTGTTGTAATTAGCAGGACCGCGTCTTAGACACCCTACGGTAGCCTTGTTGCGGTATATAAATGCAGAGTTCAAAAAAAAAAAAAGACCCAGTCACGTGCGCTTCGCGACGCGTTGGAAATCTCGAAAAACCTCAAAAAGTGCGAGTTTTGCCGGGACGCTGTGACCGTCAAACCCAGGATATCACCTCATTAATCTTATTGCTGCACTGACATGTATGTATGTAAAACCTAAGCAGATACGCAGCACTTTTCCCATAGGAGGCCACGACTCGTTCTATCTGGATGTCACCCCCGGACGCCACTCCGCTAACCACGCCTTCATGTAGGCGAGTCCCGAGTTCTGCACCGCCAAGACCGTGGGGTCGACCAGGCCATGATGCGTCAGTAAGTCCGAACAGTGGAATCCATCGCTTTCAACAATGGGCTGCTGCGGCGTGCTCTCTACGTGAACGAAGTCCGACGAAACGGTTGCATACCGCCAAGGATCGCCTGTTCCCTATCCATCAGATTCGCGCCAGGAATTTTTAAAAAAAAAGGCTACTTACGTTTCCCATTTGCGAAGAACATGCGTTTCACTTGAAGATTCCATCCATCGTATGCCGCATTCGTCTTCTGAACGTTTGGAGTCGGTGGGGAACTGAATGCAGCCGGGAACATCATCTGACACTGTCGCTGTGAGCGAGGTCCTCGCAGGTCAATCACAGACACTTCGATATTGTATTGCGGGACGTACCTCTGCGCCGCTGGCTCGGACGAGAGACGATACCAAGCTGGGGTGGCCGGCTGGCGCTGCATCTTGGAAAAACCCCATCTCATTGCATCTGCTGAGTTGTCGGAAAGACACTATAGGCATTGCCAGAGAAGACTCACACAATCCAGAACCATGACCTGGCGTCGTTACCGAGGGACGTATCGGTCCAATAGGAGCTGCTGGCATTGTAAGTACCCAGGCACGACCTGTTGAAACACAAGGTAATGTTTAGTAGCCTGAAGATAGTAGCGTGCACTCTCACTCTGCATCCGAATCGCCGCAAACTCAAAGCTTGGCAATCAGCCTCCATGTTTTCAAATATGATGAAAACAACGCTCACATCCCGCATAATAGGTGCTCGACCAGAAATTACCCCACGCAGCGACAGCGTGTTCGGCACCCCACCCAGTGGCCGGTGCGCTGACCCCATCTTTCACTTCTAGCGCGTCGCAGAAGTCGTAGAATATGCCCCCGCCAGTATCAGGCTGTAGGGACTGCCAGTCGCCGAGGTTGTCGCTCACTGACGCCGCGTCATCAAGCATCGCTAGAGAACTGAGGTGAAGACATACAGGCCGAAGCAAAATCGTCTGAGTGCACGAGATCACCCATGCCAAAAGAGCTCTTGAGGGCCGAGATCGCAGTCGCATTTCGATTTTCCAAAATTTCGTCGATGTGTTTGACGGCTGCTTGGACGTCGGCCGAGCAATTTTGCGGCATGAACAAACGGATAGGTTCGAAATAGGCCCAGAAATCGCTGTATGGCGAGTTAAACAGGAAGCCGGACGGACGGATGACGAGCTCGAAGGTACGCACACAATACTTTCGACAACGGCGGATGTAGCATAAGCAGCGAAGAACGTGTCGGGTTTGCTGAAAGGGGACGGTTGATTCGTTCGTGTGCAGACAGCAACAAGGGAAGGATACTCACTTGACCATCGTGAACGCGGTCAAAGCACCTTCAAATCACAATGGAGGTGTGCGTATCAAACCAGAAGAGGTAACATACCTGAATAACTGCCACCTAATAAGACCCACGGCACCTTGTTAGGCTTGACCTGGTCTCCACCCGGCATCGGCAGATTGACTGTCTCCGCGAAGTAGACAAGATCCTCGATGGCCTGCGCGATAGTGTGATACCTGAGGCTTTCCACGCTGAGATCAGAGAAGGGGTTCGATTCCCCGTAGTATCGGTGCTCCAGCAAGACTGTAGCGCCGTGTTCCTGCTGTGCAATCTGACCAGCGATTGAAGAATTTGTGAGATATCCCGTGAATGCTTGGCATGTTCAGCTAGTTGCTACGCAAAGCACTTGAGCTGTAGTGAGCGACTCACGTTCCGCATTGTCCTCGCCTGGCGTAAACAAGACTATCGGTCCGCCTGAGATCAGACCAGCGTGCTATCAGAGACAACCTGTCTGATAGTAGTTTATCTATCACTGACCTGGCTCGTAGAACTCCCAAGTCGTCCAGTAGCGCTGCGAGAAAGTCCCGAGGCTAGCATGATCGTGGTCGACGAGCTGTTCGAATGTGTATACGGTGGTGATGGGCGGAAGCGTCTCGCCGTGTACGTCGATCACCGTCGTGTTGACAGGTGCCGCGAGACGCGGAGGCAGCGGACGGGGGAGCCTTGCTGCGGCAGCTAGTAGACACGTTCCTAAGTTCAATAATGACAGAGGGAGAATTCTGCGCATCATTGTCAGTGGGACGAGCGCATTGTCTAGTCCGACGAAGCCTACTTTATGTAGCAAGCCACGTACCAAGCGCTGCCACCTCACCTGCGTCTTCACATGAACGCACAGCCGCGTGTCATATTTTCCTGAGTGAAACAATCAAGCCAAGGAACTAGACGTAAGGTGGAAGTAGTGTTCTGCGTCGCCAGTTCTGCGGCCGCGGGCCAGCGAGACTCCAGTCGACCGAGCCTGCGCAGCCGCTCGCCCGGGGTTTGGGTTCAGATTTCAATGTTGTGAGGCATGAGCGCAGCCTCAAGGCCCGGCCTCATGCCATACCTGAAATACAGAGGCAGCTATGTACCTTCAATGGTTTCGATGAGTGATTCTGAAGGGTCCGAGGCCGCAAAACACTCGTCGAGTCGTCGTAACTGCATGACTAAGCAGACCTTGCCGTCGCTTGGGCGCTTGAGCTCGGAGCGCCTATAATTCTCTAAGCTGGTCTACAGCGGTATCACCTCGCGCGCGGAAGTAACGACTGGGCCTATAAACAGATGCTGATATGAGCGCTGGCGGAGTCTGTCGCTGTTTATGATTTTCAGCACGTAACACCAAAAGGTTCGAGAGGCCAGAAGCGATGATGGGGCCGGCTGCGGGTGTAACATAGTTTCCGCGGTACACAGCGAGCACCGAGCACCGGTGGACAAAGACCCTTATGTCAAGCTCCAAGTCCAGTGGAATTTTTATTCACGACGTCCGATTGAAACGAACAACGTTTGGCAGCGTCGGGCTCATGCTACCAGCGATAGAGAGAGCCTCAGGGAAGGGAGTATACTTAGAAAACAGGCCCTATGAGACAGAGGTCGGACCGCCAACGGGGAGTGGGGGGCATAAGGTTAGCTGCACGCCGCAACACTCAAACAACCCTTGAACGACCCTTGCGAACCGCCTTCGTTGCGTGGTTCAAACGTATTGCGAGCTGATCTGGGGTGACCTGGTGGAATGTCTGCATGTGCATGTTGTTTCAGTACCAATCGTACGGCAGGTGCTTACCATGAGTCCGTGCCGGCATGTCTTGATCGAACTTGTTCAATCCTTAGAATATCTACTGTATTACTTACGCCCAATCCAATAAGTTATTTTGGCTACAATGGAGGCTGCCCCTCCCTTCAGGGTATACAGTACGCATCTGCTCGTCCCTACAACTCGTTACCGCGCCCATAATAGTGTCCACTTCCGGCGGGCTTCCACTCCGCGAGCCACTTCTTGATGTGCGAGAGCGACGACTGCTGCACCTTGAGGATGGTCGGGTCGACGGCGCCGTTGCGCGTGATCAGGTCGGAGCAGTGGAACCCGTCGCCGACGGCAATGGGCTGCTGTGGTGTGCTCGGGATGTCCACAAAGCCAGACGAGACGGTCGCGTAGCGCCACGGGTCGCGGACCCCGTTCGCGATAAAAAGGCGGTTCGCCCTGAGGAACCAGCCGTCGTACTCCGCGTTGGTCTTCCAGGCTTTCGGGTTCGCGGGCCCCTTAAAAGCCTCGGGGAACATCTGTTGGCATTGCCTCTGCGGGACGAGGTGTGAGCAACGGGTCCTGCCTGCATACAGGGTCGCGATACGTACCTCGTCGCCGGAGATGGTGACGATGCGGGAGACTATGCTTGGCTGGTAGGGGGGCGCGGTGTCCTGGAAGAAGCCAAACTCATTGCACCTGTGGGCTGTTCAGAGATAAATCAGGACGACACAGGCACGGCAAGACTTACACAAGCCACATCCACGAGCGCTCAGGGTTGTCGAGAGAAGTGTCGGTCCAGAACGATTGTGTAGTGTTGTACGTGCCCAAACAGTCCCTGAGAGAACGTAAGAACAATGAGCCTGCCGGATGCACGCGCACATGCACACTCACTCTGCGCCGTCGCCACCGCACACTGTGAACAACTGTCAACACCCTACGGTGCCAAATAAATGAGGCGAAACTCACAAGTCTGCATGTAGGTGCTCGTCCAGTACGTGCCCCAGGCCGTAAGCGCGTGCTCCAGACCCCAACCACTCGCAGGTGCGCTAACGCCGTCCTTCACCTCGATCGCGTCGCAGAAATCGTAGAAGACGGAGCCTCCTGAGTCGGCATCAAGATCCTGCCAGTTCCACAGGTTGTTGCGCACTGGTGTAAAGTTTTAGCCAGGCCGTTATGGAAATAGTATTGAAAGACGTACGAGCACCGGAGACATCATCTGCGTGGACAACGTCGTCCATGCCATAGAGGTGCTTCAGCTCTGCAATCGCGGTGTTGTTTCCGCTGGTAAGGACTCTGTCGAAGTGTGCGACGACAGCTTCCACATCGGAAGAGCAGTTCTTAGGCATGTACTGGCGTACAGGCTCGAAATACGCCCAGAAGTTACTGAGGCAGGTCAGGCGAAGGACGCTGATTTACTGAGAGATTTGCGTACGTGATACTCTCAACGACAGCGGAGGACGCATAGCCGATGTAGAAGGAGTCGGGTTTGCTGTGGCCTCATGTCAGACGATAGAAAACAAAACACGCATGTCAAATGCTTACTTGATCTTAGTGAAAGCAGTCAGAGCACCTAGAACGTATGCAATGAGCATTCACGTTCGTTGCACCTGCTCAGAATTACACACCGGAGTAGCTTCCACCAATCAAGATCCACGGCGCCTTGCTCGGCGGGACTTGGTCACCTCCGGGCATGGGAAGCTTCACATTGTCCGCAAAGTATGCAAGATCGTCGATCGCCTGCTGGACCGTGTGATACTTGAGGCTGGCAACGCTGAGATCGGAGAACGGATTTGATAGGCCGAAGTACCGGTGCTCGAGCACGATGGTCGCGCCCTTCTGTTGCTGCGCGATCTGGCCATTGATCGTGCGGTTGGTGAGATACCCGGTGTAGGCTGTGCAGCACTCCGATCGTCAGCGGCGTCCGCATTGTGCATCAGCTTGGCGGACTCACGAGCAGCGTTGGCCTCGCCGGGTGTCGAGAGGACGATGGGGCCGCCTGTGACGCGCCATCAGGACATGTGAGACATCTCCGCCACCGTTGCGCAACAACACGCACCAGGTTCATAGAACTCCCATGTCGACCAGTAACGCTGCTTAAAGGTGCCCAAGCTTGGGTTCCTGTGGTCGATGAGCTGGTCGAAGTAGTAGATAGTGTCTAGGGGCGGCAGCGTCGCATTGGTGCTCGCGTGCACAACTTGAGTGCTGTCCGGCGCGAGGACCGAGGGCGGTAGGGGCCGTGGCGGCCTGTTCCCGTGCAAGCGCCCGTCGGGGAGGCGAGCGAGCGCGAGCGGCGCGAGGGCCAGGAGGGAGAATGCCAAACGCATTTTGCGGAAATGACACTAAGGTGCCATGTCCTTTATATGTACGACGGAAAGGAAAGCGTGGACTGCAAGGCCCCGGGTATGGTCTCAGATGTCGTTGCCGTCGCTAGCAGATGGTGGATGCCTGGGGAACCGCATGGTCTGGGAGTCAGTCGCCGGTCGATCTCCAGAGAGTAGCGTGGACTTACTGTGGTCCGTGTGCTGTTCTTGTCAGGGACCGGAGCTTCCGGTAAGCTGTCATCCTCGAATGCGAATTCAGTGGCCTCTCGAAATCTCAAGACGCGGGTCAAAGTGCTTGATTTGGTCGAGAATTGTGATGCACAATGCGTTCTGTTGAGGCTTTACTGTATAAACGGTGATCTGTCGTGAAAACTGGATTCCGAGCCTTCCTGTTTACAGATATGATGGCTTGAGGCTGTTACAGATGATCAGAGTCCGCCATGGACTAGCCGGATGACTGGACGTCGGACGAGCTATGGGGTTCAGATGCTAGCTTCTGCGTCATCGACATCCTGACAAAAGGTTCAGATGTCCGTCAGTGGCCCAGATGGGCGTTGACGAGCTCTGAGACGCCGTTCCTTATCCAGGACGAGAGGCGTCAACACACAACGAAGAACTCACGAGAGTACATATATACTTCACGAAAGCAATCCCGTGTCGACGCCAGGCGAGTTGTCATGGATCCGCGATTACAGTAGCGATCATGGATCATCGGCTTCAAGATGGGAGGAGGTAGCCGTGCTTGACTACTGACACAGATTGTACTGCACGGCCGCCATGGTCAAGGTGTATCAGTGATTTTCGAACCGTGTGGTACAACGCCGTACTGTAACACTGGGTACGACGTAACTGGGCGTCGAAGTACTGTGAATCGACAAGAAAAATTGAAAACTGAAGATACAGTTGGCTCTGTCGAATTTCATTGTTAACAATGAGGCAATTTCAGCGGGCTGAAGACGCTGAACGCACCACATCCTCCTGATTCCTCAAGAATTTGGGCCGGGCTCAAGCCGGGCTCGATCTGAGTCAACGACGTCCTTTCCGCCACTGTGCTTAGGCAATGAAAATGATTTGAGTACAGAGTCAGATAGATTATCCGTCGAAGTAAGATATGGTCAAATCCGGTCGGGGTAGAAGGGCTATCACAGCACATGAGTGTGGCCTGGCCAGTAGGAGCATTGGCCGCCTAAGTAGTTGCGCTTGCTCAAGGGGGAGGAAACCCAATCTAGGGTTAGGGTCGCCTTCCACCGATGAGTTGCTCAAGAGTTGTTTCCTCCTACCACCTCCAGTTATGCCTTCTCTTCCCCTAGAACTCTTGCATATCATTGTTGGCCTCACAGACTCGACGGACCTCTCTTCTTTCCGCGCCGCAAGCAAGACCTTCTGCGCGGTCGCGACGCCGCGTTTGTTCCGAGTACTGGGATGTACGAACACAGTTTCAAGTACGGATAGTATCGTTGCGCTTTTGAGCTGCACGTATCTGCATGAATATGTGGAAGAGTTCGTGTACACAGATTGGTATGAGAGACCGGGCGAAGGTGAGGGCTGGACCATAAGTCACCTGAATGTGTTCTAACTGCAACGCGTGTCATGTTAGAGTCATTTCCATGGCCACCAGAAGACGCGCGAGTGCAGGAAAACATAATCAACGCTATCTCGCAGCTGAAATATTTGCCGGCACTGCATACGATTTCCCTAACATTCTCGCCCTTCTTCTTAGAGCCGACGTCACAATACATCGACGTCAACGATGAACCGTCCGCATCCTTGCACCTCCAGCGCGCTGTTTTCAGCGCATTCACCGCTCTTTCAAATATACCCACTCTCCGATCTTTGACCCTCGAGTGTCTCACCCCATTCCCGAACCCCATCTTTACCCAGCACAACTTCCTTTCTTTCTTCCGAGGCCTGACACGTCTTCATCTCAGCACAGTTTCAGATACTTCGATGGAAGGTGCAGTCTATCAAGACCCCATCGTTGAATTTTACACCGGCGCCATCCCATTAATCCTACGCGCACCGATGAGCACGCTGACGTCTTTGGCGTTGCACTCCGATCAAGACGTCGGCTCCCTCCCAGGGCTGGCGCTTTCAGAGCTACACTATCCTCATCTAACACACCTCTCTCTGGAGCAAGTCTTGTTTGACGCCGACACCGGCGCAGAGGCGTTCATCCTCGCGCACGCGTCCACGCTCACCTCTCTGAGGCTCTCGCTGTGCAGAGTCGCGCTTCCCGAAGAGAACAATGCGCCGGACCGGACTTGGGCAGATGTCTACGGGGCACTGCAGGAAGGATTGGTCAATCTGCGCCGGTTGGAGGTCACCGAGAGTTGGGAAGGCATGGACTGGCCGGACGGAAATCCGGACGGGATGAAGTTGCGGTATGCGAGGATGGACTCAGGGTATGGCTGGAATCCCTACTTTGGTGAGCACGAAGAGGACGGTCCAGGAGAGGAAATCTGGGATGCGGGTGATGTACAAGCGCTGGAAGATTTCAGACAAGTTGTCAAGCTGAGGGGTGCTGATGGGTAGTGACAGGAGGCGTCAGGCAGAACCTTCTCGCAACGATGAAATCGACAGTGTTGTAGGTTAATTATTATCGTGAGCGCCGGTAAAAGCTTGTGTAAGGAGGGTATCTAAATGTTAGGTAAAATATAAAAGAATGACGAAGCGTGCAAACGCTAAATCAAAGCGCATTCATCCGCGCGAACCTGCCCCCTCGACGTGCATGGTCAACTTTTGGAGTCGAAGGCTTCCAGCTTGCGAGCCACGTCTTCATGTTCGCCAACCCGGCCTTCTGTACTGCGCCCACGGTGGGGTCCATAGTCCCGTAGTCGGCAATCATGTCAGTGCAGTGGAACCCGTTGCCCTCGGCGATGGGCATCGTCGTCGTACTCTTGATCGACACGAGGTCGCTAGACACAGTTGCAAAGCGCCATGGATCACCTGCGTGTTTTCAGCAACAGACATAGGATGGAGTGGAAGAGAGGATAGAGGCACGTACGTTTTCCGTTCGCGAAGAATAGGCGGTCGACTTTCATGTTCCAGCCGCCGTAAGCGGCGTTAGTGGCGGTCGCCGTAGGGTCGCGCGGCGTGCTGAACGCTCCGGGGAACATGGCCTGGCATTGCCTCTGCACACATGGGGTGAGGGAGGACCTTCGAATGGTTGGCGCGGTACACGCACCTCGTCACCGCTGGGCACGACCGAACGAGAGACTATCGCTGGCTTTCCGACGGGTGGGGAGTCTTGGAAGAAGCCCATCTCGTTGCAGCTTTAGACCCACGAACACGTCAATTCTATATCGCTAGCGGAAGGGGGAAAACGTACATGAGCCACGTCCATGAGCGGTCGGGGTTATCGATCGTGACGTTGGTGTAGTAGGGGTCGGTCAGGTCGTACGAGCCCAGACAATCTCTGACGCGAAAATACGTCAGCATCGCCAACAGGTATTAACTGTAAGTAACACTGACTCTGCATCATCGTCTCCGCAAACTGTGCTCGACGAGATTAGCTTCAGAATAGGTATAGCTCTACAGTGATTAGACACGTACTATCAGAGTATGCTGTGTCTTTCCAGTATTTGCCCCATGCCTTGACGGCGTATTCCGTACCCCATCCAGATGCAGGGGCGGACTTGTTGTTCTTTACTTCAAGTGCGTCGCAGAAGTCGTAGAAAATGGCACCGCCGCTGTCTGGTGCGAGAGACTGCCAGTTCCAAAGATGGATCCGCACTGCAAGCCGTCAAGGCGTGCCTGCGGGTTGAGAGAAACAGACTTACGTGATCCGGCGAAGTCGTCGACGTGAGAGACGTTCCCCATGCCGAACGAGCTCTGTAGTGCGTGGAGAGCGGTCGCGTTTTTGCTGTTGATAACACCATCGATGTATGTGATGGCTGCCTGAACATCCGCGGAGCAGTTTGCGGGCATGAATTGCCGGATGGGCTCGAAGTATGCCCAGAAGTCGCTGTTCAAACGTTAAGGTCAGACGCACGATCGTATGCTGGAGACGTACATGATGCTTTCGACCACAGCAGAGGAAGCATAGCCAGCGTAGAAGACATCAGGAGCGCTATTTCAGACGTCAACAAAGCTCGCAACATGATAAGTAATATTTACGAACTTGGCCATGGTGAAAGCCGTCAGCGCACCTGTATTAGTACGTGGTTAGTCGCCTTTCCTGTAGCAAGCTTGTGCTGTAGTACATACCGGAATAACTGCCACCGACGAGAATCCAAGGAGCCTTACCGGGCTGAACCGCGTCTCCGCCAGGCATAGGCAGCTTTGCGGTCTGAGCAAAATGGACAAGGTCGTCGATGGACTGTTGGATGGTGAAATATTTAAGGCTCGCGACGGTGAGGTTCGAGTAGGGGTTGGACAGCCCGAAAAATCGGTGCTCGATGACGATACTCGCTCCATTTTCCTGCTGAGCGATCTGCCCGACAATGGTATCGTTGGTGACATAGCCGATATAGTCTGTCCCGGATGTGAGACACTCGGCCATGCGTGGAGATATGATCGTCACTTACCTTCGGCGTTTTCTTCCCCGGGAGTGTTAAGGACGATGGGTCCGCCTGGCCATCGTCGCGGTCAACCATCGGGACGAACTATGGGTTTAGCATCGGCTTACCGGGCTTGTAGAACTCCCAATTCATCCAATAACGTTGCTTGAATGTACCCAAGCTCGGGTTTGTGTGATCAATGAGTTGATCGAACGTGTATACCGTGTCTATCGAAGGAAGGGATTCTCCAGTTGCTACGTGCACGAGTGGCTCGCTGAGAGCACGAGAGAGACGTGGAATGGTCGGGGGCAGGGGCCGTGGGGGCGTAAGGTGCGCCAGAGCGACCGGCGCCAGAAGGAGAAGCGAAAGGGCGGCCAGCATTGTGGCGGCGCGGTTGAAACTTGGAAGGATGGGAAAAAATGAAATCGACCTTACGGGCGCTTTCAACTTTATACTCCAACTGTCTCTGAGCAACGGGTCGATCTGCGCACGTCACTTCGTCCGCATGTGCAACAAGCTTACAGAAAGCTGTGGTCGACGACCAGGTGAGATCAAGCGCGGGGCGGTACGCTCAAAACCCCGTGGTCACGAACGGTGAGGGAGGCGTAGGCTCGCTTCGCGCCAGTTCCGTATCCTGTTGACATGGACGGTTGCCGTATCACAAAAGCCAATCTGATGTTTCGGGGTATAGCAGCCGGAGGCTGAAGCTTTGACTCCTTCACTGAGCGTGATCAGACCAAGCTGGCGCTGCGCTGCTGGACGAAGACAAATATTGGCGACTCCAAGAACGAGGATAACTTACCTGGATCGATTTTCTTCCTTCTGTGGCTTGTCGCTGATGCACTGGTGTCGCGCGTGGTCGAGTCAGGACGAGTGGACAGTAGATCATCAATCGTCGCGTCAAGATCCCTAACGAGGGTCTGAATCATATTTGTAGCGGTCGATGGAACCCTGTGATGCGTCGAGCGAAGTTCGACGGAGGTTAGAAATACTTACACCGCAGCTCTACGAAGAGCGGAATAGTGGCATAAAGCTTGAGTACGAACCACTTCCCTCGACCACGTTCCGTAGATCGTAGATCGTCCTGATCCCCGCTGTCTTGATGTCGATCGGTGTCGACGGTCGACCGACGGCAGCCACGCGGGGCGCCCCGTCACGTCGCGGTGCACGTGATGGATTGATGGCCGGTTCCGACCGGATTGCCGCGGCGAGTAAGAAGCGCCTACTCCAGCCGCACGGTAAGGTCTGCGAAGGAGACTAGGTGATTCTGGCGAAGATGGATTCGCCAGTGTTGTAGGTTAATTATTATCATGAGCGCTGGTAACAGCTTGTGTAAAGAGGGTATCTAGATGTTAGGTAAGATATAAAAGAGTGACGAAGCGTGCAAACGCTGAATTAGAGCGCGTTTCTTCGCGCGAACCTACCCCCTCGCCGTGCATGGTCAACTTTTGGTGTCGACGGCTTCCAGCTTGCGAGCCACGTCTTCATGTTCGCCAGCCCGGCCTTCTGCACCGCGTCCACGGTGGGGTCTATATCCCCGTAGGCGGAGATCATATCCGTGCAGTGGAACCCGTTGCTCTCGGCGATAGGCATCATGGTCGTACTCTTGATCGACGCGAGGTCGCTCGACATAGTCGCGAAGCGCCATGGATCGCCTGTTCGCGGTCCACAACAGTCATAATCGCGGAGTGAGAGAGTGAGCAGAGGCGCGTACGTTTGCCGTTCGCGAAGAATAGGCGGTCGACTTTCATGTTCCAGCCGCCGAAAGCGGCGTTAGTGGCATTGGACATAGGGTCGCGCGGCGTGCTGAACGCTCCGGGGAACATGGCCTGGCATTTCCTCTGCGCGGACGCGGTGAGGGAGGTCCCTGAAATGGTTTGCGTGGTACACGCACCTCGTCGCCGCTGGGAACGACCAGACGAGAGACTAACGATGGCTTTCCGAGGGGTGCTGAGTCTTGGAAGAAGCCCATCTCGTTGCAGCTGTAGACCCACGAACGCGTCAATTCTGTATCGTCAGCGGGGGTTGGGAAACGTACAGGAGCCACATTCATGAGCGGTTGGGGTTATCAATCGCGACGTTGGTGTAGTAGGTGGTGGTCGGGTCGTACGTGCCCAGACACACTCTGACGTGTTTTCACGTCAGAATTGCCAAGGGGTGTTGACAGTAGGTGACACTGACTCTGCATTACCATCTCCGCAAACTGTGCTCGACGAGATCAGCCTCAGCACAGGTATAGCCTCAGCTTGATCGCAGACGTACTCTGAGAGTATGCTGTGTCTTTCCAGTACTTTCCCCATGCCTCGACGGCGGATGCCTCACCCCATCCAGATGCAGGGACGCTCTTGTTGTTCTTTACTTCGAGTGCGTCGCAGAAATCGTAGAAAACTGCACCGCCACTGTCTGGTGTGAGAGACTGCCAGTTCCAAAGTTGGGATCGCACTACAAGCCGTCAATGCGTGCCTGTGGGTTTACAGAAACAAACTTACGTGCTGAAGCGAAGTCGTCGATGTGAGTGAGGTTTCCCAAGCCGAACGAGCTCTGCAGGGCGTTGATAGCGGTCGCATTCTTGCTATTGGCAACACCATCGATGTATGTGATGGCCGCCTCAACATCTGCGGAACAGTTCGCGGGCATGAGTTGCCGGATGGGCTCGAAGTATGCCCAGAAGTCGCTGTTCTAATATCAAGGTAAGAAGCATGGTAGTAGGCTCAGCGAGACGTACACAATGCTTTGCACAACAGCAGAGGAAGCATAGCCAGCGTAGAAGACGCCAGGAGCACTGATTTAGACGTCAACAAAGCTCGCAACATGACGAGAAATCTTTACGAACTTGGACATGGTGAAAGCCGTCAGCGCACCTACATCGGTACGTACTTAGTCGCATTTGGGGTAGCGTGCCTGGGCTACATACCGGAATAGCTGCCACCGACAAGAATCCAAGGAGCCTTACCGGACTGAACCACGTCTCCGCCAGGCATAGGCAGCTTTACGGTCTGAGCAAAGTTGACAAGGTCGTCGATGGCCTGTTGGATCGTGAAATATTTGAGACTCGCGTCGGTGAGGTTCGAGTAAGGATTAGACAGCCCGAAAAACCGGTGTTCGAAGACGATACTCGCGCCATTTTCCTGTTGAGCGATCTGCCCGACAATGCTATCGTTGGTGAGATAGCCGATGTAGTCTGCCCCAGATGTGAGACACTCGGCCCTGTGCTGCAATATGATTGCCACTTACTTTCGGCATTCTCCTCCCCAGGGGTGTTGACAACGATGGGTCCGCCTGGCCATCGTCGCGGTCAAACCTCACAAAATTCTGATTTCAGTATCAGCTTACCGGGCTTGTAGAACTCCCAATCCATCCAATAACGTTGTTTGAATGTACCCAAGCTCGGGTTTGTGTGATCAATGAGCTGATCAAACGTGTATAGCGTATCTATCGAAGGAAGGGGATCTCCAGTTGGCCGGTGCACGAGTGGCTCGCTGAGCGCTCGAGAGAGACGGGGAAGGGTCGGGGGAAGGGGCCGTGGGGGCGTGAGGACCCCCAGAGCGACCGGCGCCAGGAGGAGAAGAGAAAAAGCGGCCAGCATTACGACGCGCGGTCAGAACTTAGAAAGATGGAAGGAATGAGATCGACATTACGAGCGTTTCTCAACTTTATACTCCAACTGTCTCTGAGCAACGGGTAGATCGGCGCACGCCGACTTGTTCGCATATGCAACAAACTTACAGCAAGCTGTGGTCGACGACCAGGTGAGATCAGGCGCGGGGTGGGACGCTCAAAGCCCGCGGTCACGAACGCTGAGGGAAGGCGCAGGCTCGATTCGTGCCAGTTCTTGACATGGAAGGGTTGTCGTATCACCAAAACCAATTTTATGTTCCGAAGTATGGCAGAACGCTAGCTCTGCGCAGCTGGACGCTGGACTTTCGACCCTTTCACCGGGCGTATTCAAACCAAGCTAGCGCTGCTGCTGGTCGAAGGCGACTGGCGATTCTAAGAACAAGTGAGTGCAGCATAACTTACCTGAGTCGGATTTCCCCCCCTTCTGTGGCATGTCGCTAAACCAGGTGTCGTTCGCGTGGTCGAGTCAGGACCGAGGATCATCAACCGTCGCGTCAAGATGTGAGTCTGAATCATATCTGTGGCGGTCAATGGAACCCTGTGATGGGTCGACTGAAGGTCGACAGAGGTCAGAAATACTTGCACTGCAGCCCTACGAAGAGCAGGTAAAACTTGGGCAAAAAGAGCGTCCTTGGGAACACTCGACGTCGGTGTCGACAGTCGACCGACGCGGCGCGCCCCGCGCCCCCACGTCGCGGTGCACGTGATGAATTGATGGCCGGTTCCGACTCGGACCAGATTGCCGCGGCGAGTGAGTCCAGTGAACTTCCGCACGCTAGGGAATAATCAGAACATTGCCAAGATCCCCCGAGTGAATGGGAGTGCTAGAACGGCCGCCAGGCGGCACATGAATACATTCAAATTGACCTTGTCCGAGTCGGTCGACCGAGACTTGACCGAGACCTTGTCTCTGCTCCGCTATGCCGGCCGGCCGCTGCGGCGCAGCGAGCCCGGAGTAGCCCGGTGCCTGGCAAGGTAACGCGAGTCGCGCTGCGCGTCTTGCCCGTCGTTTGCTCGAAACCGCACAACTTTGCTCAGCCATACTTCGTCTGCGAGATGCTCACGACCACACCGTTCTTTTTACAAAGTCATCTGCGCGGTCGGCGTACGCATCACCACCATGTTTTAGTTTCCGTGAAGTACTTTCTTCTAGCACCGATCGCAGACCTGACCACCCCAGTACCTTGGACGGCAAGGTACGATTTGTCTCTCGGAGGCATACGCACATTATTGCATGCCCGATGGCATCCCGATATCGATGTTCAGGACAGGCTAACTTGCCATTACGCGCGCCGCGCCGACCGTCTTACACTCTGACGAGCTTTGACCCTGCAATGCTGATATATGGAATGCGACGATAAGTATGTGCGACCAATACCGGAGAAACGCGATCCGCGATCCGGGCGAGCACGCAATTATCTGGGGACTCCGCACACCCGACGTTGAGATCGACGATCGACGACGGAACAGGTATAAAACCAGGGGCTTCTCCTGTCTATTCAGTTAGCATTCAGCACATCTTTCTTCCTCACCACCTCCACCGCACACACTCACACAAGCATGTCTCTCGGAAAGACTGTCACTCTTAACAGTGGAAAGACCATCCCCCAAATTGGATTGGGCACATGGCTTTCCCAACCCAACGAAGTCGAGCATGCCGTGCGTATACGAGATACCTTTGCTTTGTTCACCCCCTGACCGCGTCCGAATGACAGGTTGAGTGGGCTATCGAGGCCGGCTATCGTCACATCGATTGTGCCATTATCTACCAAAACCAACATGAGGTGAGTCTCTCTCTCGAATCTCGCTGCTTTCCGGCGAGCTGGCCAAAGACGCCGCCAACATCAGACACTATGCTTGAGTTCGACAGCGGACGTCCTTTGGCCGCTACATACTGCATATGACATCGTCTTTTACTGGGATCTGACCATACCTTTCTCAGGTCGGCGCTGCGCTGAAGAAGGTCATCCCATCCGTTGTAAAGCGCGAGGACCTCTTCATCACCAGCAAGCTCTGGAACAGTTCGCACCAGCCAGATCAGGTCGAGCGCGAGCTCGATGAGACTCTCGCGCAGCTCGGCACCGATTATCTCGACCTTTACTGTGCGCTTTAACGTCCTGACATCTCATCCATGTGCTCATTCTTTTCAGTGGTTCACTGGCCGGTGGCCTTCCCTCCGGGTGCTCTCTTCCTCCCCGACGAGTCTAAGCCGGGCTACCTGAAGCTCGACACGGAGACTCCTCTCGTCGATACATGGCGCGCCATGATCAAGCTTCTCGACACCGGGAAGGTTCGCTCCATCGGCGTCTCGAACCACTCAGTCGAGCACATCAAGGGTATCATCGCTGCGACGGGTGTGAAGCCGGCGGTCAACCAGGTCGAAGCGCATCCGCTTCTGCCTCAGGATGCCCTTGTGGAATACTGCAAGGCTGAGGGCATCCACTTGACTGCGTACTCGCCGCTTGGCAATAATCGTGCGTGCCTTGGCTACGGGGATGTCACACGTCGCTCACTCTTTTCGTGCAGTGGTCGGGAAGACGAAGCTCGTCGACTACCCCGAGGTCGCCGAGGTCGCAAAGCGATTGGGCGCCACCACCGCTCAGGTTCTCGTCGCATATGGCGTCTACCGCGGATACTCTGTTATCCCCAAGTCGGTGCAGAAAGGTATGCACAATTGGTGTCTTCAAGATACTTTCCACTAAAGCATCTCGGCAGAGCGCATCATCGCGAACTTCCAGCAGATCGAGTTGAGCAAGGAAGACTACGAGAAGATCGCAGAGATCGGCCACAAGGCGCATACTCGCTTCAACATCCCCCTCACGTACGTGCCCCATTGGGACGTCAACCTGTTCGGTGAGGAGGAGGAGAAGGGTGCGACGCATACGGTCAAGATCCTGTAAGCGGGTTATTGTGATGATAGCGAAGTTGATGAAGTTTCGAAATGTAAACTCATGTTCCGTTCACGTGTCTGTAATAGCAATTTTAGTCCAATGGACATGTATTAGAACATTCGCATAGACAGATCAGACGCGACGAATCAAATGGTGTCTCAGTCTGTTCCACTTCGAGGAGGCGCAGTCGACCGCCTCGCCAAAGGGTCGGAACCCAGCAATGAGAGATCTATGTATGTTTCCTGCAGCAGCGCATGGCCTAGATGACCTCGTATGACCTAGCACCCATGAGTGTATGAATCAGAATTCAATCAGATTCTGTCAGAATCGACATAGATCGCAAGGGGCGCCGGCGAGAGGACCGAACATTCGGTAACTCAGATTCTCAGAATTTTGAACTTTCGTGACCTCTCATGCAAGATCATGGCTCATCATTCGCTTGTCCGGTATGAGTCTGAGGCTGGGCTAACTAGTAACAGGTCACCGCTCTTTCGATGGTTCCGTGCAACGTTGGTGGTCGACGCGACGGCGCTGCGCGTAGGTGGGCCAGGCACGCGCCGTTGCACGCGTGCACGTGATGATTGAACGTTAGCGGCCACCGTACGACCGTGGCGGTTAATTTCAACTTGCCTCCTTTCTAAGGCTCCAACTATATTATATGTTTATCGTATACATACGGTATATATCGTATGAATATACCCACCGTATGTATACTTATCTAGGCCTGCATACAGAGGGTAAATATACGGTATACATACGATTTATTACAGAAATTGCGACAAAATCGAATAAATATTTATCTGGGGACGTTGTGGGCACAATTTGGCACTCCCGACATCAGAGTCCACTGATTGGCTCCGGCGGAGTACTCCGGCACACTCCGGCCTTCAATCATCCGAATAGGCAAGTCGTGCCTGTGGCACCGCAAGCTCACTGAACACCTGTGTCCGCCGCTAATCCTGAGCTCGCGCTACTCTGCCTCGGGAGACTATCCGCCGCCGCCCCTCGGCTGCCGATTTTCAAACAGTCTCAAACCCAATCGATACTACTGAACTCTTCCTGTTCTGAAGCCCTTCAAAGGCACCTTCTCTATCCTGCATTCAACTGCCGCACCTTTCTGGCGAGCAAGTACTGCAGCATGAGTTAATGTTTAAAATATGTTATACAGTGATGTCCCACTGCAATAACATCTAGTCAAATTTTTGACTCGGCGTAACAATTTCGACGGAGACCTATGGGATCCACTTGCGTGGTGGAAGGTGGCCGCGGCCGGTGACCGGTGCCGGTGACTGGTGAGCAAGCACAGTACATGTGCGCCAATCTACGGAGCTCTACGAAGGCGGAGACTATCTTGGCGGCCATGCAGACGCGGATACGGGTTCAGCAAGATCTGTTACCTGTTTACGACCCTCTACGACCCCGTCAAATTGCACCCCCAAGCACGGAAATAGATAATAACTAATTGCAGTAAATAACCATATGTATACTGTATGTCATACTGTTTACATCTATTTATTACCGTATATCGTATGTTTACTCCGAACGCGACATACACATACAATATGGTTGGAGCCTTACTCCTTTCTGTAACCAGTGCAAAGTTCGCAGCGCACCCAGAATGCCCGTATTTCACCCTGCAGGATCCGACCACTCGTGGATGGCTTCATATGCAGTTGTGAGACATCGCTGGCTTCAAGAATCGACGCTTCACCGATCAAGCCCGGGCTCGAAGTTCCTTTGCAGCTTCGGCGGCGTCCCTGGATGTGTTCCCCGCAGTGGAGACACAGGGGACGATGCTACAGCTCGGATATAGCGACTCGGTCAAAGGAGAAGACAATTCGGGGTCTTCTTAGCTTTTCTGCAAATACAGAACTCTCGGTAAGAGTTGGTCACGGTTTTTTACGACGAAGAAGTATTTCTGAACGGGCATAGTTGTTGCTTGACATCTGCAGACTAATACCTCTGCTTTCTATGCCAGTGCCAACGGCATACGACGTCAGGGCTTCGGTCGTCGCGGCCAGCGCGGGCTCAACTGCTGTTGTGATATCCGCCCTATGTTCGTTCAATACTCAAACCGGTATGTCCATTGCACACCGCGAGCCTTTAATAGCGATGCCAAGCCAGGTTCATGACAGGAGTGTAGACCGCAGTAATACACTCCTTCGACTCCTGACTCTTTTCACCCGGTGGCGCAACGACCTCCCTGCCGCTGCGGGGGTCGGAGCGTTCCCCATGTCGAAGGCAACTTGGAAAACCTATAAAGCCTTCTCGTCCGTACCTTGTCACATCTGTGTCCGAGACTCCTTTCAGCAATGCTCAAGTCACTCTCCATCCTGTTCTTTGTGCAATTTGCGCTAGCGGTGTTTGCCCCGCCATTGCCGCTCCCACCGAAGCCGAAGCTTGCATACTATCCTAGCGCTGAAATGGTCAACTTGCACACTCGCGAGGCACTTCCACCCATCGACACTGTTTACACGTTCGAGCAGCTCATCGATCACGACAATCCGAGCATGGGTACCTTCTCACAGCGGTACTGGACCACATGGGAATTCTACAAGCCCGGTAGGTGCTCGTCGTGCCGACAGGTGTCCTGACTGACCATCGCGGAAGGCGGACCTATCATCCTTTCCACACCGGGCGCGGACTCCGCCGAAGGTGACACACGGAGCTTGTGTGGAGCTCATTCGTCTTTGAACTGACACGGCGTAGACTATCTTGCCTACTTGCAGAATGGAACGATGAATGGCCAGATCGCGCAACAGCAACACGGGGCGACAATCCTCCTAGAGCACCGCTTCTTCGGAGACTCGAATCCGTTGCCTGACCTCAGCACGGCGAGCTTCAAGTACCTCACTGTCCAACAAGTCATCGACGACTTGGCCTATTTTGCAGAAAACGTAGTCCTTCCGATGCCTGGTGGAGACCAAGTCTCGCCTAGCAAGGCGCCTTGGATTCTGATAGGTGGGACATACTCAGGCACGTTCGCTCTTCGTGCTCACTTGTCGGCATCTCGAGTAACTCCTCTTTCTCGTCTAGGTGCCTTGACGGCGTGGACGAAAGTCAAGTGCGTACATGTGAGAACCCGTTCTCACAATGTGATTGACCATATACGTTTCGTAGCAAACCCGATAGTTTCTTCATTGGTTATGCATCGTCGGCTGTTGTCGAAAGTATCACGTGCGTATACTTGTTTGCTTTACCCAGTCTCAGCTGAACGTGGCATTCAGCAACTTCTGGGGTTTCTACGAGCCCATCCGCCTGTTCATGGCTCCGAACTGCTCTGCGGACGTCCAAGCGGCGAGCGCGCGTATCGACGAGATCTTCGCCGGCGGGAATGCGACAGCTATCTCGACACTCAAAGCCTCCTTCGGCATGGGTGACATAGTGCACACGGACGACTGGATTTACCCACGTGAGTCTCCATGGTAGCATTCTGTACTTTCACCTGTCTGACACATACTGTGGTCCATCAGTACACAGCAATTTCTGGGATTGGCTAGATCTACAACCTGACTCTGAAGGAGGGGCCTTCCTCGACTTTTGTGAGGCGCTAGAGGTAAAGGATGGAGTCAGCGCACCTGCGAGTGGATGGGGTGGGGAGCATGCCCTTGCAGCATGGGGCAGTTTCTGGGCGAATGGCTATTATCAGAGTCGTGAGTGTTCCTCCGTCACATCGAGCATCCAAAGTCACGTGCTTTGTCAAAGTATGCGACGACTATGATGCGGAGTGAGTATTCGTATTTCTCTGAGGTGTCAGACATGTTGATTGAGCTGGCCCAGATACTGCTTCGGCTCGTATGGCCACAACGCATCGTACTGGGAGGATACATCGCTCAATGATGCACAGAGGTCATCGTATTGGCTTTCGTATGTCTCTCGTGTTCGCTCGAAGTTCGCCGTTCATGATTCTCCAGGTGCACTGAGCTGGGGGGCTTCACCCAGGCGCCACCCGATGGGTACCCCAGCTTGATCTCGCGTCTGAACACAATGAGCGCCTACGAAGTACGTTCAATTTCACCGAGGCACCGGACCGACTGAAGCGTCGCACGCAGAGGATATGCATGAAGCAGTTTCCCGAGGTTCTGAAAACACGCGCTCAGGCTGTTCCGGACGTCGACAAGACGAACGCGGCGTATGGCGGTTGGAACCTCAAGGCCGAGCGACTTTTCTTCGCGAACGGACTGAGTGCGTCCCGCGATGTCTCTTGATATGTCGAGCTTGTGCTGACGGAAACCTGTATGTCGCGCAGGGGATGCCAACCGCTACCAGACTGTGTCGTCCGGCTTCGTCAATATCTCGAGCACGCCGGAACAACCCATCGCAGTGAGCGATGCGTTTCAGTGCTCAGACCTTACGACGCAGAACGGCCTCGTGAACCCGTCAGTGCTCGCCGTGCAGAAGGAAGGGTTGTCATACATCGCGAAGTGGTTGAAAGAGTGGAAGCCTTCAGATACTCATTGAATGTTAGACTCGTGACCAGGGCTATCTGAACGTTGCGGCATTGGAAGGGGGTCATTCGTCTGACGACAGAATGCCTGCCTTTCAATGTCTCAGACAGACTGTCACTGGTCTAGTCGAATGTGTCATCGGGGAAGTCTTGATGGCCCAAGTCGGGGCAAGTTCGTGTTCGACGTTTTTATTTTCATGGAAGTTACTATCTGTGCTACCCTCTGCTTCGGGCATGACAATGAACCAGTGGGCGAAAACATCAGCACTATAGGTAGATTCAAGAGCCACCATCTGCCATATAGTCGGAAAAAACATGCAGTGTGGCTGGGTTCAAGAGGCGAACATCAAGAGGCGAACCAAGGGCGGAGTGACAAAGGTGCCCGCGGCCTGCGAATCCATAAGTACCTTGAACCGAGTGCATTTCCCACATCTGATCGCCGTCACTTCAACCCCTCATTTATACCCAGCAGACGTCGCAAAATGAACCTAGAGATTGACCTAGAGGTCGACTACAGTCCTTATCTACATGAGTATGAACTTGATGCGGAGGGCAACCCAATCTCTGACGGGTTTGTCGGATATTTACCCACTGCTCGCGGGAAGCTCGCTCGTCTGCAGGTTCGTCCACAGTTCGTCGTGCTGTATACCCGATTTATTGATCATCGTTGATTCACCAGCGTCTGACGCTAATGTTAGGCTACAAGTTTCCTGTCGCTCAGCTTCCAGATCGTTTCAACGTCAAGTGTACGCCCCCGTCATGCACTTCAGTTTCGGCGTTCGACAGCAAGAAAGTTTTGACTACGCTCTTCGCGAAGGACTCAAGAACATGGACGACCCATCAAAACCCCTCAATGCAGGAGTTACGCCTCGGCGATCAGCATCCTATGTGGTATTGGGACCGCGGCAACCCCGATTGAGCTAGTGAGCCTTTCTTTCTGTCGCTGTGTTTGGTCCGCACTTGACGCATCGTATCGATAGTTGTCGGCGTGTCGTTGCTGCCCTGTCCTTCCCGTGTCGTCACATTTCACGCGCAGGTCACCCGCGCGATAGTTTCCCCAAACCCCTGACCGGTTTCTCCGTGTTTATGTCTGTACCTTCATGCGAGAAAATCGTAGAATAGGACTAGTGAACAGTCCTGACTGAACAGAACTTGCCGCCTATCATCCTGCATTTTTGCCCTCCCTCACCGTTCCCTCACGCGTCGCGCGACGCGTCTCGTCACACGTCACGTGTCGCAATTGTTAATGACACCGTGAGATCGCCTGGCCAACTTTCTCCCATCTGCTAAGATGTCTTCGCCAGTCAGTAACTCGGACATATCACCCTAGCCAACCTCTGTCTGCATCCCCTAGCACACAGACGCCGGGCTATCGATCACAAGCAGGGTGAGTACAAGTCAGTACTTGTATAATAGTGAATGCTTACTGGTGGCGCGAAGAGAATAGATCATAGAGCTGATATCCTCGGGGTCTTGCGTGATACCAGGTTTGGGCTCGTTTGTATATCTACAGGTAACAGTGCATTGCAATGCCCGCAGTGTCCTTGTCCACTTTACCCTTCGACGTTCTCGAGACCATTCTGTCCCATCTCGACGCGCGAAAGGACGTGCTCGCCCTGTCTTTGCTATCCTCTACCTTTCGAGACCTTGCTATTCCCCGTCACCTGCATTATCGCGAAATCCACTGCCCACTCAACGAGGACGACTCTCTATGGATTCACTTGGCACAGCGCCGCGATCTTGCGCTGAACGTGCGCACACTCGTCATACAGCGACCGTCTCCAGATCCGGTGTGCGTACCCAAGAGTCTTTCACCATATGCATTGGAAGCCTCGGCGTCTCCGAGACACCCTGTGTGGGACGCGGTTTCGAACATGCAGAACCTCAGGGTTCTCGAAGTGTACAATGGATGGCGCCGCTATGGGAAAGAGAGCATGACAATCTTATCGGGGATCCTGGGATGCGCTCCACCAACTATGGACAAGCTCGTTATACACGGCCTCATGGAGGAGTGGACGGGCATGGGAGTTGCGGAGGCTCGCTATGTGAGGATGTTCGTGCATTTTGGAGTCTTTCAATTTATGTCAAAGTAGGTCTTGGACATATACACTCGGGCTCCTCCTCCCGGGAAAGCCAAGGCGATTGTTCTGCCCAACACCACCTATCTCCCTTCGCTGCAGTGCCTGCGTTCATTGATTGTGATTTCCCCCTCAATCCAAGTCCGTTTCTCTCTTCATTACTATGCACGGCTACTGACCGATTCACAGGTCCTCGAACTTCCTAGCTGCGTCGGCTACTCTGAGCCTCTGGCGACCTCATTCGCAGAGTGTCGCTTCCACGCTCTCAGGGAGCTCACACTCGGGGCCAACTGGAAGTTCACCAACGGGGTATATGTGTTCGCATTTTTAGCGGCCCATCCCCGCCTGCGGAGCCTTTCATGGCATGGCCACTACCCGGGTTTCGACTCTCTTTCGCACTCATTACCTGTGCTCGAACACCTGACCATAGGGAGCTGGACCTTTCTCCAAGACGTCGTTCGTGGGCAAGGAGACCGCCCCGTCCTAAAGTCGCTTGAATACCTCTCGCCGCTAGACCCATCCTACATCGATCCTGTTCGTGCTGCAGACAGCAAAGGCGCCAAGCTTCACACGCTGACCGTGGCCTGTCCGACACTGCCGACGCTGGAGACGCTCACGATCTTGTTTCCATATGTGACGCACCTCCGCATCCCCGGCGGACTGTCGGTCACGCGTACGCGCCTTCCCAAGGCCATCGCAGGTCAATTCGGAAATGCCAGGCGCCGCGCGCTGTTGCGACGGCCGTCGCTGAAGGACGTGCTCGCACTTTTCCCAAACGTCGAGTTCGTCGGCGGGATGACGTTCCAGAGTTCGGCGCATATGCGCAAGGTGCTTGTGCGGTTCCCGCAACTCCGGGGGTTTGATTCGCCGTGTTTCTTCAAGTAGCACACAGGTCCCGTCTGCACGTCCCATTCAAAGTGTCCAGTCTTCATTGTTTCACCTCCCGTGACGAGTGAGCGTGGCAGGCGAAATTCTGTTCGTGCCTTCCGGTCTTCTTAGGTTGCTAAGTGTTTTGCTCACATAATAGTCTAGTGGCGAATCACACCTGGCAATCATTCAACGAGGCTCTCCTTCACACGTTGACCCGCGCGAGCATATGCGCGAACGCTCTTGCTACGTAGTCAATGAATTACCAAACGAAGTCCATCAGAAAACAACAGGGGCGGCCAAGTCTACTAGTTTGCGGTAGGTATGTAGAATAATCCGGAGAGACCAAAGAACGATAGTGCGACAGTTAACGGAATGGTGCGACGATTTATGTAGAGCGTTGTGTATTGGGGCCGCAGCAGCGAGAGGCCCCAATTATTTGAGGGTAGTCCTGGTCAACACAGGCGGCGCCCCAGCCTAGAGTAGAGATTTCCAGCCCTGTTCCTTGCACTTCTTGACGAGCTTCTTAACCTCTTGCGAACGCGCGCGCGTCGTGACGAGAAGAGTGTCAGGCATGTCGACGATGACAAGATCATCAACGCCCAGGCAAGCAATCAGCCGCCCCGATCCTGGAACAACGATTCCGCCCGCGACTTGATCCGTCAGCACTACATAAGATGTAAATGCTGGTGAACAAAGAGAGGGAGCGCGATACGTACCTAGGCTGCTGTCGCCGAGTATGCGAGGTTGATTGGCCTCGGCAGGAAGCAGTTCAGCGAGCGAGGAGAAGTCTCCGACGTCGTCCCAACCTGTGCTAGGTCAGTACCCAATGGATGTCGATGACAAGAGGCGAGAGGAGCGTACCGAACGTGGCAGGCACGACGGCAACTCTGCCCTCCAGCGCAGCCGGCTCGGCGACGGCGTTGTCAATAGCAATTTTCTCCAAGCCGGGCCAAACCTCATCGAGGACCTTTTGCCTGAGCGGCTCGTCGTCCCACACGGCCGCAATCTTGGCCAAACCCTCACCAAGCTCGGGCTTGTACTGATGGAGCAGCGACATGAGGAAGCTGGCTTTGGTGACAAACATACCCGCGTTCCAGCGATAATTGCCCGTGGCGATGTACGCCGCCGCGGTGCGTGCGTCTGGCTTCTCCTTGAAGCTCGAGACGAGGCGCGCGTTGGGCGCCTCGGCGATGTCCAGTTTCTCCCCAAGACGCACGTAGCCGAATCCTGTCGACGGGTGCGATGGTGCGATGCCAATCGTGACAAGATAATCCTTGCGCGCGACCTGCACGGCCTCTGACACCGCGCTGAGGAACGCGTCGTCGCCCGAGATCATGTGGTCCGCCGCAAAGCTACCAATCACGGCCTCGGGGTCACGCCGCGCGAGAATCGCTGCGGCGAGGCCGATGGCGGCCATCGAATCCTTCGGCCCCGGCTCGCAGAAGAGTAGGTTGGGTTGAAGATCCGGGAGCTGCTCGTGGATGCTCTTGACGTGTGCGGGGCCAGCGACGACGGCAGTGCGGCTCGCGCCTGAGAGCGGAATGAGGCGATCCCACGTCGCCTGGATGAGGCTGCGGCCCTGGAGGGTAACGTCGAGCAAGAATTTCGGGTGGTTTTCGCGCGAAAGCGGCCAAAGGCGCGTCCCCGCACCACCAGCTGGGATGACCACGAAGAAACCGGGGATCTCACGGATGGGGCCAAAGGGGTAGCTCGTGAGGCCTTGATCGCCCAACGGAGATGGGACATATATGGATGGGGGTATTGCGAGAGCGGGTATGGAGCTAGGCGTCAGGAAGGGCGATCTGGCGCGTAGCTGAGGAGAACCGGGAGCGGGGGTAGTAAAACCAGGGGTGCCCAAGCGGGAACCATTATGCTGAGAAAGAAACCGTCAGTAAGTCGCCTCAGAGAGCCTACCTATGTTCCAAACGTCTCTTAAACACGAGAGCGCCGACGAGCAAGGATATGCGTGCAGATACAGACATCAGCGCTCACCTGAAGACCCTCTCTGATCTGACGCTCCAAGGTATGATTTGCGTGTCTGAGCTCCGCACATTCCTGACGCAATTCCGAGATTTCGATGGTCTGTCATCAGTTTGCAGTGAGCGGAGGATGCCCAGCGTGCGCATGAAGTGAGTCTACCGATTTTTGTACAACGTCCATGATCTGCCGGAACATGGACTCTACGCCAACATGTTCATTGGCCACGGACGTGGACGAGGTGAATGGGGAGGCCAGAGACATCGTTGAGAATGAAGAAGCAACGGAGAGGATCAGAATAAAGCGTTGCTATATATCTTCGCAAGCGGACACGTGGCGCTGCCGCTTTAGGCCATTCCTTAGTTTCAGACCCTTGCGTCGCGAAATATATATCTACCAACTCCAGAATGACTGTGACACTAATCTCCATTGTAGGATCGTGTTTCTCTCAACGAATCGCACGTCTGATAGTAGTGCATCCTTCTATCAGGCCCGCTCAGAGTCGCTGCAACTTGCTACTCGTTACCGCAACACGTGATGCGACGCGACGCGTCGCGCTACTGCCGTCGCGCCTTGTCGCCGCCTTTGCACCTCTTCTATCCAGGATAAATCTGGCTCCAATTTGGGGAAAATAAAGCACCTGTGCAGCGTGCTATGCGAATCCGTTAATACCGCCGTCTACAGCATAATTACTCACATCTGGCGTGACATTTCTCCACGTGATCCGTCGCGTCGCGTCGCGTCGCGTCGGCCGTGCGGGGACCGAGGAGGCGTCCATTGTCCAAGGCATGAGCAGTCCCATTCTCAAGTAAAAGTTTCCTGAAGCTCTCACTAAGAACCTTCCTGTCTGTAAGGTTCAAGATCCTGAGATTATGAGGCAGCGACTAACCCTACGGCCAGTCCTCTGTATTCTTTTGGTATTCTTACATAAATTAGAGTCTGTGCCGGCGAATGCCGGCCTGTGAATGGGATATCTAGTGGCGGCGTCGCAACTCTATTCTGGTCAACAGCTTTCTCTGCGACGTGCGGCACAGATATACTTCATGGCGACTGGTATTTCGAAACTTATGGAGTCCTCTCCTTGGAGAGTTAACCCTGATCTCTTGTTGGTGAGTCCTGCAAGCAGACCTGCCCGGAACCCGCCTTTTGTAGCGAGCTACATCGTTGCGTGTATAGCATACTGACGGATTTGAACTTGATTCAGAGAGTGGCCAGAGAGGTACCCCGTAATCCAAGTACGGGATGCGTAGAGGAAGAAGATATGATAAGGCCAGCCAAATTTTCACTGGTTTGGGGCGCATATTCTGAGACTACTTTTCCATAGATTCTTCCAAGAGAATAGCAACGCTCCAGATATGCAGGCCTTAATGCAACAAGGCTTGTCGGCCTATAAGAGCTGTACCGCCGTCGATGTTTCCACCTTCGACTTTTCCTCCTTGCAGTCGACGATCGAGCCGGGCCGCCGCTGGCATCTCTCGGTGAAGCAGGAAACTTCGGGGAAGCCAGACGTCGTGCACGACCGTGTCCGAGGCCGAAACCAGTACAATCTATGCTGCAACGAGGCTGTGTTAGGACAGCGCATGGTCCCAGGAGAGGTCATAACTGGCATCCCCAAGCCAAACGATGTGCTTGAGTGAGTAATTCGTATGCTGTCTTCAATCAAAGCTCATCCTCTCTCAGCTTCGTGAAAAGGTGCTTTGCCGCACCTTTCCCTCCTTTTCAACCTGGTTTACCAGCCGTCTTGTGTCTATCAGTCGAATATCAGCCGTACATGCCCACTCTCGAACCCTTCTTGAACACTCTCCCGTTCCCTTTCAAGTGGGCCCTCGACGAGCCTGAGCTCGCAGATGAGACCAGCGCGGAGGTGTTCAAGGGCCAGGACTTCCTATTCTCCGCATACATTGCTCTCGCGGAATACGCGAAAGAAACGGGAAACAAAGCGTTCGCTGCTAAGGATCGCGCCAGGGCGGTGGAAGCTTACAGTGACGCGCTCAAACAATTGGACGGATCGGTCATCGGCCTCCGCACCCCCGAATTCGAGGAACGCTCGAAAAAGAGGGACCACTTGGGCGCTGTCATTTCGGCAAATCGTGCGGCAGCCTACTTGCTTGACGGCGAAGGCAGAGATCCCTCACGTGCTTTGCACGACGGGCTGATGGCCGCAGACATGAACCCCGACTATGTCAAATCGTAAGCCAGCGTGTCATCCAATTCGGAGGCGACTAACCGTCTCCTCTTCAGATATCATCGCCAAGCCCGTGCTTATGAGCTTCTGGGAGAGCAAGGCAAGGCTCGGGACGTGATCAAGCGTGCGTTGCGTCGCCCGGCCCTCGCGAGCTCGAAGGAGCTTTTTGAGATGCTCAAAGGGATGCAGGGGTAGACCGGAATGACGAATGTGTAGGTCTCTTGCACCTTCTTGAGCAGGGTCCAGTGCGTGGTGAAATTTTCACTTCTGTGAATACTTCTTTGAAGGTCAGTCTTCCCGGATAACCAATTGCAATTGTTTCGATCCAATCACGTCAAATCCAGGAACGACTCTTTCTTGAAAGTGATGTGTCGGTTATTCGTCGCCATGTAGATCGCATCTACCTCCGACTACCTGTCTCTTCAGAGCCAGACTCGCGCCGGAAGGAACGGGCGAGTCGTGAGCGAGGGATGAGGCGTGGATGGCCGCTCCATAATTATGGAGTCTTGGGGTTCTCTTTATGGGCTCAGCGTACTGTACTTGCATTTTTCCACCTGTGTATGCTTTGACTTCAAATCGTTAGTTTGCCATCTCCGGGCCTGGCACAACGCGAACACGTGATACGATATTAAGACGCGACGCGCTAGCGACGCCGCGACGCACGTCGACGAATCTACGACCGTTCAATTTATTCATTCTGAATTGGTGGAAGATATGAGAGACGTGACAACATGCGTGTCGTTCTTAAATTGTCTCCTCGTCCATGGCTTCAAGCCATCTGCATTTTGCATACCGGTAGATGCCGAGATAGCGTTCGCCAGCCGAGATCAATATCTCACCATTTCTCCAGCTCCTCACCGCGCGGAGGAATGGCATATTCATCATCATGGCAACTCAGATGCCCTCTGGAAGCTTTCGTTCTTCGCCATATGACTTGCTCGATAATGATCTCATGGATGTGCGTGTCTGTATTAATCGTATCTTGAAGCATTGACCGACTCTTGCCCGAATCGGTGCCATTGCTGCGAACTTTGACCCGCCAATTTACAGAGTATGCTGAAGAATGTTCCTTGCGATCCTTTCACGGGACTCGTAGATCCGGAAATGATCATGAAGTGAGCACCTTGCTGCTACAGCGTGCATATGCAGACAATGACTCAGGCTTGATGATGTCCGGCAGGTACATGGACGAGAACCCGAACTGCCCTGAAGTCCAGAAGATCTTGCAGCAAGGAGAGATGGCCTACATACAGCACAGCACCGTAGACGTTTCCGACTTTGACTTCTCTTCCCTTGCACCGACAATCAGGCCAGGCAGCCGCTGGCGTCTGACATTGGGTGGAAGCGGACAGCTCTGCACCGCGTGCACACGGACGCCACCTCGATCCTGCCGCTACGCGGAGCACTCCTCATAGCCAGAAGCAGTACACGTTAAGCTGCGATGAGACAGGCAGACTCGAACGCTTTGTGCCAGGGGAGGTTGCAGGCATTCCAAAGACGCACGACGTACCCGAGCAAGTCATCTCAGTCTCGTCTATATCCCGTATTCATCTTTGATTTACCCGCAGCTACGTGAAGCGATGCTTTGCCGCGCCTCTGCTGCCTTCTCTCCCTGGGCTTCCTGAAACGCTCATCCTCTCTAGAGAGTATGAGCCGTACGTGCCTACACTCACGCCATTCTTCGACTCCCTCCCGTCACCGTTCAAATGGGAGCTGGAAGAACGCGCCTTGGCGGACCCCTCCAGTGTGGAGGTTTTTTAAAGGTCAAGACTTCCTGTACGAAGTATACGTCGACCTCGCGGAGGAGGCGAAGCAGGCGGGAAACAACGCGTTTGCGGCACGGGATCGTGCCGCCGCCGTGAAGTCCTACGACGACGCGCTCGAACACTTGAATGCGTGTATCTGCGGCTTCCGCCGCGCCAAGATCAAGGAGCGCACGAAGCGGCGTGAAGGGTTGGGCGCTATCATTTTTGCAAATCGTGCTGCTGCGTACCTACTCGATGGAGAAGGTCAGGACCTCATGGCCGCTTTGCATGATGGGCAGATGGCGGCCTCGATGAACCCGGGATATGCGAAAGCGTGAGTTTGCATGCTTCTATGTGAGGACGAGGATGGCAGAGACTGAGGTTGCGCTCGCAGGTATCATCGTTAGGCTCGGGCATATGAGCTTATGGGAGAGCGCGTAAAGGCACGGGAGGTTCTCGAACGGGCTCTGGGTAATCGTGCGCTCGCGACTTCGAAGAAACTTGCGGACATGCTGGTAGCGATGCAAGGATGAACGCACTTGGATTCAATTTTGAACATAGATCACGAGTCTTGGTGCGGCACCTTGTACTTAGGTGTCATATGAAGGTAAATTCTGTTCGAGAAGCCTTCTGAAATATCTGGTATCGCAAGCATTACTTCTAAGTACACCAAGGGAAACCATTGACAACGTCAGCATGGTCATCTCTCGTGATCCATCACTGAGATCCCCCGGCGTACCAAGGTGATCCTATATGATCAAAGAGTGTGCGATTGATTCAGTTTTTTGTTCTAATTTGGAGGCCTAAGTGTGTTGCCTGTTCGGAAAGGTCCGACATCACCTCTGAACTCTTATTGTTACAGTTTAGTACAGTTCATAATTTTCGTGATACATTTCTCAGCTCTTCTCAATCATAAATGGCATCGAGCCACTTCGCCAAGCGGTATCCCTGTTTCGCGACTTGTTCGTCGATCTGCAGAAGTTGCATGAGGCATCAGTTTGACGTCGCATGCAGTACTGGAATCACGCACGATCGGGATCGCCGCGTCGTAGTAATCAGAGTCGCATAGATCTTGTCCTGTCGTGAAGTTGAAGACGTCGGTCTGGCGGGTGGGATGGTATCAATATGGTCTCCTGACATACATATCAGATATACGCACGCAGTCGAAACTGTTTGCTTCCTCGGCCCAGACGAGGGGACACGACGTAGAACTCAGTTCCGAAGCTGAGATGCAGCTGACCCAGCTAGCCGCGACAGACGCGTAGGTTCCAGACTAGGAGGACACGAGTGAGTCAGAAAGGGAAAAAGCCTATGGATCAAACCCAACGCACCTTGATCTCCTTGGCAATCGCGGCAGCCCATACTTGTGGATCGGAGTTGTAGTTAGCATCTAGATTCTTCGTGATCATACCGGTGTCTGCATATCGGGGTGTCATGTAAGTCACTCATCGCAGTTGAAGACGCAGTGCACTACTCACCCCATGTCTGGAATCAGAGGGGCGATGGTCAGCTCCTGAACGCACGAGCGGAGGGGCATGTTGCTTACGGCGTGCAAGTTGGTCGACTTGCCCGAGCATGTAGCCTTGATGTCGTTTCCGCCGACCTCGTAGGCCTACAATAGTGACAATTATTCGTAAGACCGTCACCGTGAGATGTCCAAGCCGCCTACTTCGACGTGCAGCGGTTGTCCAATATCACCAATGAACTATAAGGTAAAAATGAGGATGGAGGAGGGGAGTGTCGGTTGCATCCAGACGTACATGTGCTTTGTCGAGAAGTCAGTACATGGTTCGTAGAGCCAAATAAACGGATTCGCGTACTGATAAATTTCAGAGCCTCCTGACGCTGAGTCTTGCTCAAGCTCCTACAGAGAACGTCGGACGTAATTCTCGGGCTGAACTTAGTCGACTTACGTCTCCTGTACCCGTTTCGTGTAATTCTGAATGGCGCTGACTGCCAAAATAATGAGCTTGAAAATCTCTATCCAATAACAAGGATAAACGTACTAATGCAGCCCGATGCGCCACAATCACGAGAAATCGAAACGGAGCACGAGCTCGGCGGTGAGTCTAGTCAGGGATTGTAAGGAAACAACTTGTGACACGGGGGGTGTGATAACCTTCAGCGTCAACGAAGTGGTAGGGCGCTGTGAAGGCATACGCCGCTTCTGCGCGGACAGTGTCCGCCCACTGGAGTCGGCGTCAGAGACAGTAACAGTGCCGCGCAGAATCCGTCCTCACTGGGGCAGCCGGACCGAGAGAAAAATTATAGGTGGAGCCGAGGGAAGACTGCACGGACGATAGCGTCGTCGCGCTGATGAACTATGATCGGCGTGAGCCAAGCCGGGGTCCGAGGAGGCGCTAAGCTCACTTGCATCGCGACATACCTGCTCGCAACCGGGACGTCAGCAACGTGAAACAGGGAGGGCCGGCATGATCACATACCCAATAGTCTCATGGCCTAGTTCCCCCCATGCCGACACACCAAAGGGCGAGAGGAGAGCCGCCGCTACCGCAAGTTGAAAGGGGGTCTTCATCATGCTAACGAGTGGGCTGCCTTGCGGGAGGATCTACAGCCCATATGCTCGCCAAAGACGCTATATAAGTACTCGCCATAGCGACGCTTCCAATGAACGCAGCCCGCGGGGTAGGAAGCGTGCTGCACTGCCGTGACGCAGGGGCTACACATGGCTCACGAGCACGATGGGAGATGAACGTGTGGCGCCACGCGGACACACCGGCTGCCAGCTGCTTCGCGAACGCGGCTCCGCTAGGATGCTCTCGATATCTGAGAAAATGCATGCAGTGAGATGGGCCTCGTGAGATTGGGCTCGCGGTGCAAGCTCCCAATTTAGATATGGAAGGAGATCGGGAGAGAATGGAGATCCGGCCTCACTCCGATAAGAATGCCGACTCAGGAGTATTACAGTGACGAGTGAACCGGTTGGGAATTGACTTGGGAACAGAGCAGCGCCTGACGTTCACTTCCTGGAAAAGGTCCTCGGACCAGCGAGAGGAGACTAGAGTGGTCAAGAACGTCACAGCTTGGGGGTGGGAGGATCTGAAATGTAGTGGAAAGCCCCAAAGTGCCACTGTATTTGTCTAACCATCCTATCTCGTCCCTCTCGCAATGCTTTGCAATCGTCCATCGAGTGAGCTCGGCCGGCGGGGTATTCCTGATATAAGACGTGTCTAGACATACCAGCTATACCACTGTATTCAGTCGTCTTCCGAGGCAAGATATGAATCATCTTGCATCAGGCCGTCAGATGGAGTGGAGACAGCTACTGGGGTAGGGAACATGTGCATCTAGCGAAGAACCAGAGGAAACGGCAAAGGAAACATACAAGACGGGAGTGTCAACTGTGACATCATCAGCCTCCACTATTGCATGGTCCCGACAGCGACATCGTCCAAGACTACACGCGATGGGGAATGCATCATTGACCTACGTGGCAATGCTCCTGTGCAGATTAGCCAGAAGTTAGATGATGGGAAGAACGATGAAGCTTGACAGTGACACACGCACGTTCCCCTGTCCTCGCGGAAGGACTTCCAACGTACTATGCTTCCCACTAAAAATAGGACGCCCACGCCAGCCAAAATACGTTTTCCAACCAATGAACCTGGCTGGTGAGCTCGAGATTGATTTAAAGCATAGACCCCGACCGTTCCAAGAGCCCCAGTTCCGATGATTCGACAGGAGAGACAATCTGCGGGAAGCTGTCCTGTCTGTGCCGACGAGACAGACATGAAACACAGCTCGCAATCGACGGTGCTTCCAACAAGCAGTAGGACGGAGGTCGATGTATTAGGGAAAGGGTAAAGACGATGTTATGCAACACTAGCCTGCCAGCTGTGCATTGGACGGATGCAAGAGACGCTGTCGCAACGGACGGCAAGGCTCGGCAGGGGCGGCATTTATCGGCATGCACGTGATGGGAAAATATATTGACGTGCACGTCGCGTAAAGTTTCGCGTTTCTTGTGCGCCGCTGCCGCCGCAACACTCACAGTGAGGGTTCAAGAATCAGCACTTAGAATAGTACGTACGAATACGTGATAGCAGCACGTCTAGTACTCTTTGTGCAGGGGCCGCATGCCTCAAAAATAAGCTGTCTAGAAACCGCTTGATCGCTTCAGCGACGGCCACAGAGAAAATTTATCACTCCTACCGCGCCACGTACTTGTCAATTTGCACCCATGAGATTGAGACAGCGTACTGGACGTGGTGGAGTAAGCGACGCCGCGCATCAGCGCATTTGCCACGACTGAGTATGAACAGTCGTCTCTTCAGGTTCCATTGACATTGTCAAGTCTCCGTCCTTAGAGTCATCGTACGGCGACAACAAACCCAAAGACGGTCCCAACGAGCAGTGCGAGGAAGACAGCGTGGACAAAAATTGTCACGCGCGCAGCAGGAAACTCGCCCCGAGGGAGGGCTGCTTGGACAGTGAAGTACCGCGTTGTGCCTGTCGGTAGTTCCATGACAAAATCGCAAGTAATAGAGATACCGAGGAGGATATTGCAGTATGACAGCGAAAGTGAGCGGAATACGCAAGCAAGAGACAAGAACGACGAGAGGGTGATGGGTCGAGGAAGAAAAGGCATGCAGGGCAACGAGATCGGTCAACTTCAAGACCCATGGATAGATCAAGAGAGGGAGGCGCACCAACGGCCAGCACAAACATTCCAAAGACAACAACGGTGGCCCCCAGCGGCCGCGCGATCCGCTTCCCGCCGTCGGTGGGTTGCGCGATGCTAAATAGCTGGACAAGCGCTGTAACAGCGACATCAGCAGAAGAAGCTGGAAGGAACGGTATCAGCTCTGCGCGGAAAGAACGACGTACCGACGCCGGCACTGGCAAACGCAAGGCTGGTGCGAACATACGCGAGGAAGGTGCGCTCCGATGCAAGGTGGTCTCGCGCAACTGAGCCCGTGTTCTGCAGAGTCAGAGACAAGCGAGCTGTGCGTCCACGGTAGGTAGTTCGAGCAGGAGAAGATGCGGGTCAGTTGGCGATGACAGAGGGCACGAGCGGAGCCAGGACGTACGGAACTTCAGCAGTTTCCCTCTCCTCTCCCGTTGTTTCCTTACATCCCCGTCTGTTGCACGTGCATCTGCGTCATCTTTTCCCTTCCCTTTGCTCTTTGCCGCCCGTGAAGACCGCGCTGGTCGTATATCTATGACAGCGGAAGAGGAAGATGGACGAGGGTCGGCGTCCTGTTCATATGTCTGGTCCTCCGAGTTTGAGGGACTTGGAGCCGTTGTGGTATTGTCCTCGGAGAAATGTGTATCCGTAGATATCGCGACAGGCATGTCATTATGGTGTGTGGAACGAGACATGCATGGCGAATGCCTGCCCGAGTGTACAATCGGCGCGTGGGAAACTACTAGTAAGGGCTCCCGAATATCTCCTCTCCATTCAAAGATAATCATATTTATCCTGCACGTTTACCCCACAATACACCCGAGATATACAACTACCGAAATCACTCTGTTGCGATGACGTCGGTAATCAAGCCCTTAGTAGCTTCCGTCCTCGGTACGATTGAACATTTGAACGGCACCGGTTGGCTTCAACAATGGTGAGATTCAGCTCTTCGATGACCAAACGCGAATCGAACGGCCTCACCTGAGCTGCATCCCGGTGTATTCGTCCTCTACGGGTATTTCATACCCGTAATCGTCCTTAGCTTTGCTGACGCTGAATGTTGCTAGGATGAATGAGACGACAATGAACAACGTTGAGTCGACAATGTGTCGGCCGGGACATAATCTAGAAGAATTAACCAGTCAGTCGGGATATAGCAGGAATCGAGACTCCCACCTCTTTCCAAAGCCGAAGGCGACATTGAGCAAATGATCGTCTTTGACGCGTCCATCAGCCGTTATGAAGCGCTCCGGCTTGAACGTCTCGGGTTCTGGATATAGAGAGGAGTCGTGCAGAATGGCCCTGCCAAAGGCGAACCTGATCAGCAAAGGCTAAGAGCAAACGAGATGGCGCACCATGAATTCGCAAGTACAATAGCACCTGCGGAAACGATTCTAATTGACTGGCAGACTCCGAGAGTATGGTCAGACTCACCCTTCGGTATGAACAGGCCGTTGTACACGTCGTCTTCTGTTGTCGCGTGAGGCAGGCCTGGAAACGCGGCACTCAGAGGAAATTACTGATGTCAGAGTCTTCAAATAAACACACACCCAATGGCGTCACCATCCTCCACCTTAGTAGTTCCTTGCAAAGCGCATCAACGTAAGGAAGATTCGCCCGATCGTCGAAATCGGGAAGCCGCGCTCCTCCAGTCACCGCATCGAGCTCTGCTTGTGCCTTCTTCTGGACTGACGGATACAACACGAGCATAAGGAAGAATGATGATAGGGCAGACACTGTCTGGACGTCATTCAGAAACCATTAGTTTCGCGTATCCAGAGAGAAACCCGCACTAACAGTATCTGAACCGCCTTCAAACGGATACCACGGACCCTGATGAGATGGCGCCGGTACATCGAACTCGTCAGCGTACCTGCATACAGCGATCCAAGCGCCGTCGCTATGTCCCGTTCCGCCATCTGTGATCCATCTTGGGATTCCCGCAGGCTTTCCCGCGCCAACGACGGCCTCGCAGTGCCCTTCTCCTGCAGCAGAGCATTCGACTCGCAACATCGACCAATCTTGACACAGGACATCACGCACCATGGCTTCTTTGACAAAGTTAAACGGTCCGTTCACCACCTCTTCTGCGAGTACACGTCCGTGTCGAGCCAGGGACTTGAAGTCCATCCCGGGAAGCCACTCTGGAAGATGCCGGACTGGCACAAATTTTCGGATCGAATATCTCTATTGGGCAAGAGGCAATGACGTGCTCACGGAAAGGTAGATCGTTGACGAGCAGCGCGCCTGGAAGGACAGTCGACGCCGCGAGATCGCTTAGCTCTCGTGCCTTCCCTAGGTGCACATCATGTCGCTCCTCGACATCGTAGCCATATGTTATCGCCATGAGCATCGCGCCCTGGAAGCTGAGCATGTCCTGGAGTCAAGTCCGTTCGAAAGAAACAGAAGCACAAAGGACGAACTGCTCAAGATGTTCTCTGAAATCCTCCGGTCGTGCTAGCAAATTCTTCAGGAAGGCGTGTGCTTTGGCCTTCTGTATTGGCCGATACAGCACCGCGGCGCTCTGGCGCAGGCTGCGATCCAGCGCACGGCGGCCGCTCCGCCACTGCTCAGCATACCGAGCAATCGGTATAGCCCAATGCAGCTCCATCCTAGTGCGCGCAGCTGTCAGAAGTACACACGGAGCGTGAAATCGCCACGCACATGTCGAAGAAGGGCGAAACAGGGCGATCAGAGTATATCTGCCCGCGCCGCTCGAGCAAATCTTTCATGGCCTTGTAGGACTGCAACACGACAATGAAGTTTCCTAGGACCTGCATCGACATGATCTCGCCTGGTAGCAAATGTATGTAAAGAAGGTTTGAATTGGTAGGTAGAGGGGCGTACCGTATTTTTTCTCCCATTCAGTGTAGGTCACCCACGACTCTACGGTTGGGATATCGAGCAGATTGCCAATGACCGGGAGAGGTGTCGGACCTGGAGGATACGGAAGTCCCTTCCTCTTGCGGTAGTCATGGAGAGTGCAGAGCAAGAGGAGTACGGCAGACGCTACGACGAGACTGGCTGTCAATACGAGGACGGAAGACATAGGTGTGATACGCCACGCGCGACACCTGCGTGGTCAGCTTTATGTAGTGTCTGGATGCGACAAACGAGGACATTGCATCACCTACAGTCGGAGGAGAATAATTATTCTCCTCCGACTGAGGAAGACGGGGTACCTATATGGCACCAGACGCCAGGCACGTTCCTTACGGGTATATGGACTGTCAACACGTCAATACCAGATGTAGCAAGGATACCATGTTCCCAGCCGCTCGTTCTACTGCGTGGACAAAGTGTTTCTCTTTCTCGAAAATATCAGGAGAGGGCGATGCAAGGAGAGTATTCGGTACTACGTGCACCGATGACACCGTATATCGTGCGGCGACGGAGAGGTGACGCACATTGTCCGCGAGATCGGGCCGTTGTGCAAAATGTATCCGTGTATTTGCATCCTGTATGGGTATAAAGATGTACCGATATTTGAGGTGGCGAGGGATGGCGATGTCCCGAAGGTGTGTGCACACGAGGGCAAAGTTGAGAACGTCCTTTACGATTCTATGTGGGACAATATGATTTCCTAAACGTCGTATGGGAAAGTCTGGAAAGGAATTCCTGTCTGAATGGAGAGTTCGTAAGGTCAGACGACTTGGAACGGTTCGGTGGCATAACTTTTGGCTTTGAAAGTCGTTGAAAGCTTGATAGAGCTCCCGTTATCATCCGTCCCGCCATCATGAGTTGTCCTCACCGCACGATCTGCCCGCCAGGAATGCATTCAAGTTCGGAATGGTCCAAACGACTGGCGCTTGCTGCTTGTCAAAATCGTCTATCGTGTCGAACTGGTGGTCGAGAAACGACTTGAAGATGTAGCGACCAAGCGTGGGAAGAACCACTTGCTCGCGTCGACGCGCTCCGCACGCCCCGTCGGTTATTAGCGCCTCTCTATTCCTCTCCACGTTTTCTCTCGTCGATCTCCAAATTCGCCTTTGTGAGTACGATTTCATCTCATTTGCGGATACTACAGGACTGTATATGGTGTTTATGGTGTCTTATCAACATATCAGGACGTCTTGGACGAGCGGCCACACTACAGTTAGACTTGAGTCAGGCGGAAATTATGGAATCGCTCAGCGGGTGCGCCATTTTTCATCGATATGAGCACCAGGCCCGTAGCTGAACAGTGTCGCGTTGTAGGAACCTGGCGGTGTCAATAGGACAGCCAGAATTTGAGGTAGCAGACGAGCAGCTCGATGACGAGCTCGCGCGAGTAGAAGGAGAGCTGCTTTCGCTTCGACGTCGCAAGAACATCCGTGCCCTCGTATCGCGCCTCCCCATAGAAGTCCTCGCGCACGTCTTCAGTTTCCTGCCTTCCTCGGATGTCCTCCCACACGACCGTGCATCACGTCCCCCGCCTTGGCTCGCCGTGACCCACGTCTGTCAACGATGGCGACAGACAGCTCTATCTTTCCCGCGTTTATGGGCAACAATAAGCACCACAAACCGCCACTGGTCTAGGGAGATGCTTGAACGTTCCAAACAAGTACCGATCTCTATCATCGCGGACTGGACCCGCACGCCCAAGCCCGTTCATGACGCTGTCATGATCGCCTTCTCGAGCGCCGGACGCGCCAGGGTCATAGAGATCCGTGCCGACATGATAATGCGGTATATCGAGGTTCTGTTCACCATGCCGGCTCCCCTGTTGGAGAGACTGGCCCTCGTGGACAACTCCCATCGATGCTATCTTAACGGCTACAGCAATCGAGCTCTCTTCCTTGGACAGACACCCAATCTTCGAGAGTTGGTATTATATAGATGTCAACTTCCATGGCCTTGCTCGCTCTTCCAGTCCAGCATCGTCTCCCTCGACATAGAACGCATATTGCCACGATTGCGACCGAGTGTTGAACAGCTCCGAGAGGCCCTCGCCGCCATGCCGAAGCTGGAAACGCTGAACCTGGGGCATGCCTTACCCGTGCAGCCAATCGGAGCCACGGTCTCGTCCATTACGGCTGCCGTATACCCTGCCTCACGCCTCCTGCTTTCATCCCTGAAGTCCGTTAAACTGTCAGCCGCGTCGGCCTTGGACATCTTCGGCTTTATGGTCGCGTTTATATTTCCCCCCACCGCATCAATCACAGTGTTCTGCGAAGTAATGCACGTATCGCCCATCGCCACATCGTCGGTGGCTGCGTTGCTCGCTTCATTGCACTCGCATTTTGGCAATGTAGAGACCGCGGAGCCGCTTCTATCCATGAGCATACATGACTATGTTCCCAGAGTAGGCTGGCAGTTTTCCGCGGGAGGGGCAATGACGAGTGCGCTGGACTTCAGCCTTCCCGACGAAACGCCACGACTCCAGACTATCCCGTTCAGCCCTCGCGTGACAGTGCGGCTGTTCTGGCCCCACGCGAACCTCAGCAGGCAGCAGGCCGAGTTGTTCTGCGTTGGAGCGAGCCAGCTGCTACCGCTTCACGACGCCAGGTCGCTGCTAGTCGAATGCGATCTGTTCAACACCCCGAACGCGTGGATCAACGCATTCAGCCACATGAAGCACATCGAGGAACTCTCCGTACGCGGGCGCGCTGTGCTCGGGTTCGTCGATGCGCTCGGTACGCCTATGGGCCCGAGCAGCGTGTTGGGCGCAGCGGGGCTTGCAATCGTCCCCCCGCCGAAGATCGAGACCCCGACGCATCTCTTCCCGCGCCTAGCAGGCCTCGCGATCGCGGATGCGGATCTGGACACGATCGCCGGGGCGCACCAGCACCCGCCTGCCGTGCGTATGCAGCGCGCGCTGGAGCTGCGACATAACTTGCAGGATGGTATGCAGACGCCGCTGCAGAAACTTCGGATCATGAGCTGTGACTTGACGCTTGGCCACGCGGATCGGTTGAAGTCGATGGTTGCAGAGGGTATACAATGGGATGGCGTGAGCACTGGATACAGCTTAGCAGCGGGGCAAGGGCTTATCCTAGACGATATCGGCGGTGATGACGGCGGTGACCCCGGTTCTGACGAGTAGTTTGTCGAATGCGCTTGAAGCGAGTTATGGTGAAATTGTTCGTTACTTTGCTACTAGTACTAGTACAGCTATTGATATTCTCAAAGGCGCATAAAACGACAGACTAAATCGACTACGGGGAACATGTATACATAGCAGGATTTGCAGTATGATTATCATCACGCTGAGACTGGAGCATGACGCCCTGCTTTTACACTGTCAATAAATTGCTAAGCCACACTGATGGCGCAAAACACTCACATATAGGTACAGTGTCATGCGTCCGAATGCTCTGAGACGGCGAGGTCTAACACTGCATCATCATTTTCGTCTTCTTCGTCAACGAAAAGCGGGTTCTGCGTAAATCCATCGGGTGCATCATCCCACTCAACCTCGGAGTACATGATGTACCCCGCCAGCTGCTTTACGTGGGCTTCTAAAACATCGCATTGAAATATCCCCAACTTCCACAAGGGCGCGGTACCGCTCGGCCAATCGGACCTCGATGCCAACCCGAGCATAAGATGCTCGTACGAAGATAACATAGCGTCGTCCTCAACGATTTGCTCCAGGTCCACTTGCATGATGACCAGATGGGACAACCTGGGGAACAAGCGCACAGGGACCACGGCGCGCATCTCTTCGAGCAGCAACGCGATCTCGGGCCTTCTCTGGACGCTCTTCGCGCGCGCACCCTTCGGATCGTCGAGCGCAGCCGCAAGTCCGATGGCCGGCGCTCCCCGCACGAACACGCGCTCGACGCACGGCATGCAGCAGAACATGTGCAGCCAGTCGTCGCCGTGCGCGAGCAGGTCGCAATCGATTACGAGCGCCTCGACGTACTGCAGGGGAAGCAGCAAGCACATCCTCCGGCAGAAGTCCTCGACGTCTTGTGCCTCCTTGTAGCGCAGTCTGACAGCGAAGCGTTCATCAAAATGCGCGCCAGACGAGAGGGGGTTGCGCGCGTCGGAGCCCGCCGTTGTCGGCCCACCCGCGCGGATCCACCAGTCTTCGTCGTTCGCACTGTCCTCGTATTCGATGGTCAAAGACCGAAAGGTGTAGGGTTTGGCCACGCGGTGCTGTGGGCTATACGCTGGCTGATACAACGTGCAGAGCGACAGCAGCAATCCGTTGTCGGATCCCCACGAGGCCTCTGTGTCTGTGTCGTTGCTTCCAGTGGTCAACTCCACAGACACCAACGAAGGAAGTAGGCAGTTGGCCGTGAAGTAGAGGACGTCCATGCCCGACTTTGCAGCGAGGATGAGCGTCATGATGGATGGCAGCATGACCGGCGAGCAGGTGTCGCGATCAGTGACAATGCTCATCGCTGTAACCTCCGGGGGGTGAATTGGAAGAGCATCGTTCAGTACCAACGTCTGCAAGTTTGGCGCGGCCAACAGCGTCTCTTGCAACTGCGCCAGGCTTGGACGGTTTTCTTGAACGAGATTCTCGATGCTGAGATGCATCATGTTTGAGCCCACCAGGTGAATGGGCCAAGATGTGCGGAAATTGCGCAGGCACAACTCCCGCAACTTCGAGACTCCATCTGGAAATATGTACGACGTGGAGAGCTTTGGGTGGTGAGGGCGTGACGAAACATCCAACAGCTTGAGGGTCTCTAGCAAAGGGGCGGGTGTGCGGAGAGCATGGGAGGCCTGCAAGATGAATCGACCGTCAATCTGTAGGGAGCGTGTTCGCCCGAGATTAAGGCGCAATGCCGACACAGGAATCCACTTCCCCGGTTGAAGACAGAGGGTGATCGGCGCGCCCTTGGACCTGCTAAGCATTGCTTTCGCCCAATTGGAATTCTGAACGATGATATCCGTCCAGAGGATGGGACATGACAGAGAGATGTTTCGCCATCGCTGGTAAACATGCGTGACAGCGAGCCAGGCCGGTGGGCGGGTATATCGATTGTGGGGGAGGCGAGGCGAAGCCTGGAAGAGACTGAAAATGTGCACGACTATTTCGACGGGAAGGCGTGATACCGGGGCACGAGCGTTCTTCTGCCGTCTGAGTGATTGAGCGTACGCTTGGAGGCGAGCTTCGTCTGGCAATGGACCTTCTTCCCTGTCGACGCTTTTGCCCGTTACACCATCGGACACCATACTATTGCTGGATTCTCGACAGATCAACCCCACGCCACGCTGTTCACCAATAATCACAGTTGCATACCTTTTGGCAGACTCTATCACTTAATCCCGCGATTGTTGGCGCTTCTGTGGCGTGACTTATGCAACGGTTTGACGACAGACAGCCAACAGACTGTATGAACCATAGTCAGGAATTAGTCAAACTATTATCGAGAACTAGTGCGATTGAACGACTCACTCTGTTGTACAGGAGAGAAAATGTATCCTGAGAGTCCAGGGCAAGAGGGCACCCGCGTTGCACGACGCGCGACGTCGGCAACTTCAAACACGAGGCCACAACACGGTGCCTTGCTGCCTTGTTGCCGTAGCTCAGGATTTACGTGATCTAACCGGGATCTGCTTATCAGTGGTAAAGTGATCGCTTCAAAATTCCGATCGCTTCAAAATTCAAAACACACCATGGACAATCCATTTTCTCAAGCATATCGACGATCGTACGCACACTACAGAGACTGTACCGGAGCGAGCGCAGGAGATGTCCGTATTATATTATCTAATATCCAGCGCTGATCCTTGGAAAAGAATGAAATGCCCACCCTCGACATCGACTTCGAATGGACATAGATTCTCTATCCATTCGACAGCGCCATACGTGCCGAATTTTCCCAAACGTATGATCAATGTGCACCATTGGAAGAATGGAAGGTTAGGACAGATAGAAAACCTCGGCAGGTCCCGTCGAGCTGAAATAGCATGCGACTTCTTACTAGGACTGAGTTCAAGAAGCACATCTGCAATGCAACAGAGCGTAACGCTTTCGCCAAACTGAAGGCATCAAAGCTTCAGGCCAAAATCTAGGCTGTACACGCGCAACCGTTCTCTTGTGCATTGATCCTCTTCTCCGCACAGGCGCCTGCCGTTCTGAAAAGGCCTGCATCTCGAGCGAGAAAACCAGGTACAGTCAGGGGCCTCGTGGAAACCATATGGTATCTGCCTGGGGAAGAAATATTTCTGAGCGGTTGGGTCTGAGAGTGGGTCGAGACTCCGTACCTCAGAAAATTTGAAGTTCGCTCGCTTCCGCGTCGCTGAGTCTGAGCGGAGAGATCACCATCGCTTCTGCTGCCTAGGGGTTATCGCAGAGGAAGTCGATGAGTTGTACCATTGAGTGCAGCTTTCCTTCCGCTGCGGGAAGAGCCTGTCTACGGATTAGCCTATATATGTCGCGATGCGCGAGTCGAATGTCGTGACGGTGGTGAGCAAGATCCGCTGTTAGACGGTCAAACTCCGCGACTGTCGAAGAGTCTGCTTCGTCTGGGTATCCTTATCTAAACGGGTAAGATGCGGCTATGAATCCGCCAGGGCGGCGAAGGAGGCAGCCCATCGGAGAGATCGGGGAGTATGCGGAAGGACAGTGGATTACATGGCTTCATCTTGCACCAGATAACCCGTTCGCGGGGGCTTTACAAGCGTAATTTTGCATCTCATGTTTGGCCTGGAAAGTCTTCTTGCCTGGCGCGTCCATGCATGCAAAACGTGGCGAGATGAATACGAGAAGCGCCGGAAATTGCCAAGGACTGTACGCGGAACGCTCGCGTACTTGGAATGGACGTGGAATGTAGTGCCAAGGTTTGCCCCGAATACATCTGTCGCTGCTTGAACCTTGTTACTTACCGTATATGCGCACACGTCCCAGTACGTCTCGTGCGTAACTAGCCCGCCTCCCACGCACTCAGTATCCAGGCTCACCCACCTATCCAATCATAGGACGCGAGGAAGAAGAGTGGCCCCAGTTGCTCGCGAAGCTTCCTCAAATCAGCGTGTTCTCGCATTGACATGTCCGTGCTGCACAATACTCCGTTGCATTAGGCATCCGACCCTTCGGTCGTTGTAAAATCAGCACCCAGAAGTTCCAAAAGTCCGGCCCATCTCCCGTCCCAATCGAGCGCGCCATGCGTGACGGCCTCACCCAACTGCGTCACATGCTCGACCTGAATGTTGCAGTCGTGCACGGCGAGCCTCGCCAGAGGCTGCACGCCGGTCCCTTCCTGGTGCCTACGCTCCAACCCGGACCTTAAGTGCTCATACAGGGTCTGCGGGTCGTCCGCGACGGCGTCGAACGACACCCTGCCGATAGCGAGGTGCTCCATCCGCGGGAAGATGTGCGCTGGGACCGTGGCGCCGAGTTCGCCGTGGACGAGCGCCATGACGTCTGCGATGTACGCGCTCGTCTGGATGCGCACGTTCGCGCCGACTTCGTCGTCGAGCGCATCCACGAGGCCGTGCACCGCAGCGCCGCGGACCATGAGCGTTGCGATGTTCGTCATGCGGCAGAACGCCTGCAGCCAGTCGTCGCGTTGCCGGAAGAGGTCGCAATCGACTACGAGCGTTGAGACGTGCTCCATCGGGAGCAGCTGGCACATCGCCTTGCAAAATCCCTCGATATCTGCGCGGCGGGAGGTCTGTAGCTTCGTAGTGAAGCGCGGTTCAAATTGCGTGCGCATCCAAGAGGGGTAGCGTTCGTTTGTCGTGTTCGTAGTCGGCCCGCCGGCGCGTATGTCCCAGCCGTCGCTGTCTTCATTGTATTCGATGGAAAGAGAACGGAAGTAGAATGGTTTCTGTCCTTGTCTCTGCGAGCTCAATACTGGCTGATAGAAACTACATAGAGACGCTAGTATGGATTGAAGGGATGTATGTCCAGGATCCAGGTCTAGACTCGAAGCGATTTCCAGCGACGTCACCGACGGGAAGTAGAAATTGGTATTAAAGGCAAGGATATCGATGCCAGAGGTGGCCGCGAGCTTGAGGGAAGTAACGGATGGGAGAGTGGGCAAGAGGGAGACATCACAGTTCTCGCTGACGGTGTAAATCGTAGCGTGTGCGGGCTGCACAGGAAGAGAGTATGTCAAGGCCAACGTCTCGAGTTTGGGCATAGCCTGGAGCGCCTCTCTGAGCTGCGGGAGACTAGGCCGATCGCGAATTCCGATTTCGTCAATCGTGAGATGTACAATATCTGGGTTGAGGAGATGCAGAGGCCAAGAGACGCCTATCTTGCCTATGGACAGGTCTCGTAGTTTGGGAGCGTTCGGAAGAATACTGGAGACAGACTTGGCATGTCGAGGAAACATGATGCCGTGTAAGGTCAACGACTCCAAGTACGGGGTGGGCACGTGTAGGAGATGGAGATTCGAGAGAGGGATGCCGCCGACGAGCTCCAAGGAGCGCGCCCGATTTGCGTGCGAGAGTACAGGGAGGACTTGAGGCGCTGTGAGGGGTTTTCCCAGACGAATATTTATCGGCACGCTCTGGGAACGGAGGAGCATCTCGCGCGTCCAATTGCGGTCATCGGTGATGATGTCCGTCCAAAGGGCTGGGCACGACAGCGCAATTGTTCTCCACCGACGACAGACATGGGTTACTGCAAGCCATGGAGGAGGCCGAGTACATCGTGTATGGGGGAGAAGTGGCGAAGCTGGGAAGAGACTGAAGATGCGCACGACCAATTCGACAGGGAGGCGCAATATAGGTGCCCGAGCGTTCTTCCGCAGTCTGAGAGACATTCCATATGATTGAAGACGAGCTTCTTGTTCGTATTCTTCCAACTTCTCATCATCCATGGCTGTCGACAATGACTACCGCGTCAAGAATCGAGACACACTGGATGGCGACTCTGGAAATTCAACTTTAGTCTATCTTGCCATGCAGTGTACTCGCACACGTCCTCCGTCAGTATTCCGTCCCTAGTTTGAGGTTCTATCGTATCTTCCACGAGTTATCCGCGGGTATGGCTTTGCACCGTTGGTGTTGGTTGTGGAAGGAAGGTTGAGGCTTGCGAGCAGCTCGACTCGGAATGCCAGCATGTGCACGTGATGCGACGTGTCGACTGTCACGATTCCTCGGAGAGTCGTAACTTAGAGTCCCAGTAGACTGTAAGCTTCAACTTCAAAGGAGTTGACAGTTTCGAGTCCTCCAGGTCCTTTTCAATGGCTCCATACCCATGTTCGATTTTCCTGATGATCACTGCGACGACTCACATACTGATGCTTTGCCTGCACTACTCCACCAATCTGGATCGTCGAACTGTAGAATGATGCCTCAATATCATCGGTTTTTGCGCGATTTGAGAGGTTTATTCTTCAATCGTGGAAGAGCTATGGAACAAGAACGACAGTTGAAAGACAACGTAACTTCTTGAAGTTATCGTAAGCTAGACTGGTGACCGAGTCTTTACAATGTTCTAGGTGACGATGCAAGCATGTACTAATCGTAAGCGGCAAGCCAGCTACGATTCGGTAAGCGCCGAGATTGCGCTAGGCGCCCAGCCTTATGCCGCCGCCGCGACGTGTTCGTGGGCGATTCCATCCTCCCTCAACGCCGCTTCCACCTTCACCACTGCCTCCTCAACAAGTATTCCAGGTTCTACAGTGATCAATGTACCGTGCTGCTCGATCTTCCCCTCATCCGTCTCGTGATAGGGGCCCCGCATTCCCGTCGGGTACAACCAGAAAATCAGCCCGAATCTCGTCCGCCCTGTCTTGTCTGCCCTGCCTTGCCCAGAAATATAGCGCTCGACGGCGGAATAGTCGTCTGCATTGGATATCTCGTCGATGGTACCACCGGCAGCCAGCATCGCACAGAGGAGAGGGTAGTTCTCGATTCCGGTGGAGCGAGCTGCGCTGAGCGGCCATATGCATGCCGGTGGCTTGGAGTCGACGACCTCGGAAGCGTCTGCCATCGTCTGCCCCTCCTCAAGAATCAGCAATGCATCGGAACGGTGAGTTTGACGGTGCGTACGAGGTGTCTGGTCTGTCTGGACGGGGAGCCTGCTGGTGCTGCGGAACTTTCCTCACGATGACTTCTGACTCGATGTATTGAGGGTCGGCGCTACTTACCTGACTTGACGACCCTCGTGCATGTCTGCTAAACTTTGAAGCCGAAGCCCTGATTACTTATATTGTGAACTTATCTTTGTGCTCAATTCGTCGCCGGACTATTCAACCCTCCTCTGCCAGTGCCTGTAGATCGTCTCGCCTCGGTGTTTGGGTTTCCGCTCAACTTTGGCTCACCCTTTCGATGCTTGGCTCACATTGGCTAGTCTTCGCACAAATATTATAATTTAAACTTGCGTGCAGTGATGACTGCTTGATCATCGGCCCAACTCTTCGTAGGCTTGGATATTCTATATCAGTATGCAGGTGCGAGTACAAGTATCGTGTCGCGGTGAGCAAGTGAGCGTTTTTCATCGTGAACGCAGGAGTTCTGCATAATGCGACTTTCTAGCCAGAGGTTGACTGCACGAGTGTGTGCTGGATTTGGCATGTCTCTT